>QZGG01000814.1:0-98683 GCA_006409495.1 Sedum album | reverse complement strand
TGACACGACACACATACATCCGCTAAGATAATATGCAAATAATTCTATAAAATCCTTATCTTCTATTAACCGCTAAGTTCTCAAGAAGATTGATAATAGCATGAATAAATTACAAACTAGGTACACCGCTAGGCTTGACTAGAATGAAATCAAACAAGCATCATACAAAACATGTTATTATAGTTCACCGCTAGGCTACTCTACATAAACATTCAAGCATGTTTTAAGCACAAAGAATTGTAATAAAATATACACAAAAAAATCATGCAATAATAATCATCAAAATATGTTAACAAACAACTCCCCCAATTAGGTGAGTTTAGTTACATATAGATTCATCACAACAAAATACAAGAAAATAAAACAGAGTTTTTAAGTAAGAAAATTGTCACAAATTTGATGATGAAGATGTGGCCTTCTTTATCTCCTTCCGTTGTCACTACGGCTTGAGAATGAGACGGTTTCTTCTTCAAAAATCCAGATTTCTTCAAGTTGCAAGAGAGCTCCGGAAATGGTTGAAAATGGTGTAGAAAGTGTGTGAAAAGAAAGCCAAAACATTGGCCAAATGATGGCTCATTTTTGGTGTCATCCTCTCCACCTTTTATATGCATTTTGATCATAAATTCTATGAAAATCTGTCACCTTCTTTTGTAGCTCGAGGTGCATTATTGCTTCTCATTTCCATTGTTGAAAATAAATGCAATTTGCTATTTTTGGTCTGCCGCGGAGGCTGAAGAATTATTTTCCGCGGAGGGTGAAGTCAATACCCTCCGAGATGATAAATTCTTTACCCTCCATGGCGATGCAGAAATTCAGATTTTTTGTTTCTTACGGTTCAATCTTTGATCCCAAATGACTTTAATTACACCCTCTTAAGAATTAAAATGTCAAAGTAGTCTCGTTGCATCTATAACATGAATCACAGACAAAAGTGAAATAATACATGAAATAATATATTTAAATCATGGGATTTTACGTTTTGATGGATCGTATAAATACGCTCCATTAACTACTTTTACGAGGAACCACGATCAGCTGCTCCTCTGCACTTCCAGGGTCATCCTCTTCTTCCATATGCACTTCACCCATTTCTTCCAACTCTTGAGTTCCCCCTGAGTTACTGCCTGGTAATTCAGCTTCATAAGTTTCCATTTGAGTTTCTTCTTATCTCGTAACTTGATCTGCTTAAGGGGTTGATGGGAGACTCAGGGACCTCAACCCAGCAGGTTCCATCAGTCATGGTGAAGTCCTCTTCATACTCAAGAGGTGTTGACTGTGCATCTTCAACCAGATTTCCTCCCATAATTTTCTCATCGAATATGACATGGATGCTTTCCTCTACTTTCTTGAGGCGGCGATTGTACACTCTATAGGCCTTGCTCTGGGAGCAGTAGCCAACGAAAGTTCCTTCGTCACTTTGAGGATCAAACTTGCCCAAGTTGTCCTTTCTGATATAGTGTACATAGCACCTGCATCCAAAAATTCTCAAATGGGAAACATTAGGCTTTCTTCCTCTCAGCAATTCATAAGGAGTTTTCTCCAAAAAATATTCGAACAGAAATACGATTAAGGATATTGATAAGTGTGCAAATTCGCAAGTATTTGTACACTTCTTATGCTTGATTCTTGCTAGTTTTCGATTATTTTGTGAAGATTTTGATACTCTTTTGTGTTTTATGCAGATTTTATTCAAAGTTTATCAAAGAGAGTACAGAGCACAAAATGGAGCAAAAATGGATGAATATTCAAGTCAAGTGCCCAAGAGCAAAACCTACTCTCCCGAGCAAAGACCAAAGTCAAACGAGCAGGTCCCAGAGAGTCCCGAGCAAACCAACTCAGCCGAGGAAATTGATCCAAGATGGCCAGAAATCACTTCGGCCGAGCAGAAATTCCCATGCAGAATCTGCTCGGTCGACCAAGATTGCATGCCCTCCTCGGATGATGCACAACCAGATCTGCTCGGCCATGGAAGTTCTGCTCGGCCGACCAGAGCAGGGGATCATACATGAAGAGATCAAAGGAGTTCTGCTCGGTCGAGGACAAAGCTGCTCGGCCCAGGAGTTATCAAGAGTTGATACAATAATTCTCAGTGATTTTTACTCGGGCCGAGTAGAAATCTGCTCGGGTGGACCAAGAGGAGCTCTGCCGAGCAGAAGTTAGTCTGCCGAGGACCAAAACTGCACTTCAACTTGCTCGGGCCAGAAGAAAACAAGTCGGCCGAGCAGATTTTGCCCAATTTTTCTGCTCGGCCCAGGTCAAATTTGCTGGGCAGAGGACCACCGAGTATATAAGCTTTTTGGACATTTCAAACTCGAGCCTTGACTTTGGACTTTGACCAGCAACCCTAGAATTTCGATTTTTGAAGATCAAGAGCTTTTGTGTGGAATTGAAGACTTTGGAGTGAAGATCAAGCATCAACACCTTCCAATCTACTCTAGTTTGCAATTAATTTCATGTTTCATACATTTCTATTGTTGATTTTACTTTTAGTATGAGTAGTGAGTAGTGATTGGTTAGGGATCCTATGGATCCCTAGGTTGGATGCATGTATTTGGATGATGATTAATTTGTTATGCAATGAATTTTGATATGAATTTTGTGTATTGGCTACATCTATTAAATGTTGCACATTAAGTGTTTGTTAAAATGCTTAAGTGTAATTAATTGAACCTAATCAATGATATATGCAATGAAAGTTGATATAGAGTTGATTAGTTAGCCTTGCATGAATAATCTACTTTGATCTTGACATGAAAGTGTAGGATTGAGTAGATGACTAGTTTACTTGATCTAGGTTATGGTAACTCTTCCAAAATATTGAAAGATTGAGGAAGAGTCCATTACCTAAGGGAGAGCCAAAATATTGAAAGATTGAGGCCTCCATTTAAGTGAACCTCTTAATCCTAACATGCAATGAAAGTTGACCTTAGGATTAATGTTCATAAATAAACTAGTCTAATCATTTTCTATTCATTAATTGTTGCATGATTGATTGTCATCACCTTATATGCTATAGCCTAGGGTCCATAGATCCTTGATCACCTTTAGTTTGCATTTTAATCCTTCAAAATATCATAACCTTTCACAAATTCCCCCAAAACCTTTTTTTAGGCAACTCTTAAGTGGTAAAGACTAGTTAATCAATTCTAACTCATCTCTAGGGATTCGACTCTAGGTCTCCTAGATTTAAATTTTGTTTGCCATGTTAGGACATTAAAACTTCCACTAATACTACACGTCAGATATAACAAGCTGAGTTTAATGCTTTTGCCCAAAAGTTTTTCGAAAGATCACTAGCGATCAAGAGGGTTCTAGTCATTTCTTCTAGTGTTCTTTTCTTCCTTTCTAAGACTCCATTTTGTTATGGGGTCCGGGGGCTGAGAATTTGTGACTTATTCGTTTGTTCTGCAAAACGATAGGAACTGAGAGTTTTCAAACTCAGTTCCATGGTCAATACGAATAGTCACAATAAAGTATTTAAGTTGTTTTTTAGTAACGGTTACCCATGCAGAGAATTCATCAAATACTTCATCTTTGGATTTATGAAAGAAAACCCAAGTATAGCGTGAAAAATCATCAACAATAACAAGAATATAATGGTTACGAGCTCTGCTCGTTGTTCGCATTGGTCCACAGATGTTCATGTGATTAGTTCCAATGGCTTTGTAGTACTTACCGTTCCCTTGGGCTTGAATGTGGATCGCACCTGCTTTTATTGTGCGCAAGCACCACAAATGTTGTTGATGTCTTCATTTACCTTGGGTAACCCTACCACAAGATCTTTCTTGTATAGTATTAATAGGAGCCTGAGGTTTGCATGCCCAAACCACTTATGCTACAGAGTTGTGTCATCAGCAATGGTGGATAGGCAAGTCTCCTCCTCAGAGATGAATAGGGATCCACCTTGTAAACATTGTTCGTGCATATCCCTCTAAGTATCACCTTACATGTACTTATGCACCCAACTTCACAACCGTCAGAAGTAAAAGTTACCTTATTCTTACCTTTCTCACACAGTTGTGCTACACTTAACAAATCGTATCTCAGACTATCAACGAAATTAACATTATCAACTTGCAGTTTATCAGAAAAACGTACCTTCCCTAGACCAAAACTCTCACCAGTTGTTTTTTTGCCAAAGGATATCTGTCCTCCAGCGTGATCTTGAAGTGAGGCGAACCATCTTAAGTTTCTTATCATATGTACGGAGCATGCGCTGTCAATGTAACAGGAACTGTCACTTCAACCTGTAATGATCAGATTAGTGTTTACGAACCCAAACAAGCTTGGGCTTACTAGGTTTAGAAACAATAGATATAATGGCAGGTGAGGTAACTGGTAAGTTATTTTCTAATTTAATTTTAGTTATAGGGGTTTTTCTGAGTTCGGAATAGGGATCCTTTTCTCCTTTCGACCCTACTGTGTTCTGAGCATTCATTCTGGACATATGTTGACCTTGGAAAGCTTTTTGAGTATTACCAATCTGTGGCTGACGTTCAACTCCAAAAAATGTCCTTTTCGCTTGAGTTTCTACTTTCTGGACTATCTTGGTCTTGAGAGCACAATTTTCTAATGAGATGTCTTGATTTTCCACAATAATAGCAAACCATGTGCTCCTTCATATACGCATACGTTCTTAGACCAATCGGAATGGACTTGTTCTGCTTTGTACGTGTGAGGTCTACTTTTATCTTTCCTTGATTCTTGGCTTGCTTCACCCAAATCTGGTATGCTTTCTCCTTATCACTGGTGAAGGGGTGTGAGTGAGCGGGAACTTTCCTCTGTCTCTTCTTACCTTTTCTGTTCTGGCAAGTTCCATCACAGGTTTCCTTTGTTGGTACTTTTGCTGGTTTTGGTTGAGTCTCTAATTCGAATCCAAGTCCTAAGCCAGGGCGAAATCGTTCTTTGAACCCTTTTTTGGTTTCTTCAACCTTGGCTAGTTGATGATCTTTCATCCATGTTTGCTTTGTGATTTCCTCATTAACTCTGAGTTCCTCAAGCACTTTAGAGAGTTGTATCTTTTCTTCTTCCACAATAGTGACCCTTTCCTTCAGGGACCTGTCTCAACAAGTACCTTTTCAAGCTCTGCCTCATGGGTTTCATCCTTTTTCATTGGGACACTCATATCTGAGGCGACTTTGTCAAAGGTTTTGCATTACAGCTCAGCCAGCTTCTTCTCTAATCTGATAGCTTCATTTGCCCTCAGTTGATTATTTTCTATCATACCTTCTATTTCTTCCTCAGGTTTTTCATTTTGGGCAAGTACATTCTCATGTTCACGGGCTAGTTCTTTAAAAGCTATATTAGTTTAGAATATGTTCAATACATATATTATTGGATTTTACTTTTGGGAAGAGTTTCCTTTAAGCGTCATCAAGCACGTCTCTTGGTTTCCTTCCTCATCCTCTTCGGTTTCCTCATCAGATCCCTAGGCAGCGACCACGACTTTCTTGCTTTGTCTCTACTCCTAGCTGTCGCGAATCATTACTTTGCAGTCCTTTGCTCTATGTCCCTTCTTTTTGCAATGGTAGCATAGGATTTCCTTAGGGCTCTAGTTATGAGGGCAGTGGAGACATCCACCTCGGCATCACCTGGATCATTCGTCTGCATCATGTCGAACACCTTCTCAATTTTCAGGGCTATGGACCTATCTCTGTCTGATTCCCTTCTGGAAACATTGCGTTGTATCACCCCAGCATTACTTTGGAGACGAACAACCAGTTCTTCCAAAGTTATATTTTTTATGTCAGTCTGAGCTTGAAGAGCGGTTGTTACGGCGTCCCACTTGGAGTTCAGTGCTTGCATGAAGTGATAGGTAACCTTCCAGTCTGGAATTTCCTCCCTAGGAATTGCATCTGTCCAACATATCCTTGGAACCTTGGGTGGAATTCTTCGAGGGACTCGTTCTTTCCTTGTATGACAGATTCATAGTCCTTAGCTGCGGCTAGAATTCTGTTCCTTTTGATATCCTCGTCCTCCATAAAGTCTTTTTAGGGCGTCCACTTATCCTTCGCAGTTTTGTTCCTCATGACCTTTTTCCAGTCTCCTTCACTCAAAGCGTGGTGCAAGACCTTCTTACCTTGGTTATTCTTTTCTAGTGCCTTGTAGTCTGCGTCACCATAATCCTCACGTTTCTTTTCCTTAGTGGGATCGTCTTTGTCTATAATAGGGAGGGGTCCTTGTTCGATGATACGCCAGAACTGTCCATCCAGGGAGCATATGTGAGCTTCCATCTCCTCCACCCACCAGTCATATTCACCGGCTTTGAGGTTGGAGGTTTCCAGAATGAATCTCCAATACCTGCCATTTGTTCCTGCAAGCTAACACAAATTTAGAGCACCGAGCTCTGATACCAATTGTTGGATCAAGGTTTAGTTAGCTTCGGCAACCAAGGAAAGTGTGGTCAGTTCTCTGGACCAGTTGCAAAGCGAAATATATGTAAATAACAATTGTAAAGTAAATAGGAACAACGTCTGCAGATATTTATAGTGGAACCTCTAAGCGCCAAACAAGTACTCTTCACCTAACAGCTTGCAGGCAGGACACCTAGACCAAACAGGAACGGCTCCCTTCTTCTGCAACTCCGACACACGAAGCTTGCGCGACACCTCTCGAACCGATTGACTCCAAGTAGCTTGACCTTAAGGCATGTTCTTCGACACACGAACAATCCCTATGCACCAACGCCCTTCCGACACACGGAAGACGCCCGATGACTCGCCTTCAATAAGTTCTGACACACGAAACTTGTAACAGTATTATCGTTCGTAAATAGCACTGACTCCTGCTGTAGAATACTCTCTTGAACGTCCACAGTTCGTATTTGAGCTGTTGCACGTCTATGAACCTGCTGGAAAACCTGCCAAAACTTAAGCTAAAAGTTAGGCAAGTTTCCTTATCTGAAAAATCAGATATTAACAAAGATTTAAATATATAAAAAGATATTACTTAAATTTCAAATATTTTTAAACAATAATATCTTTTAATATCTTATCTTTGTGCAGATATATTCGACTTCCTATTCATGATTATCTCGTTCCTAAATATTAGGAAACTGCAGATATTCATTAATAAGAAAATCTGATATCTGTGTCATGTCATGCTAACGTCAGCATTGTGTTGCTCAAGGAGCCTTTCCTTGCAGTTCCGTCCACTTGTTTTTCTGCACACCTAAAATGGAAGCCAGCTGAGTGTTTGTTCCCGTCAAAACCTATGAGAACCCAGTCACCAACACGTATTTTTAATTATATTTATATCACATATTTAATTTTGATCCCCAATCATGAATCCATGATTGTCTGGAACTGCTGATGAGGCCCGAGAGCAAACGAGTACCACTTTGGACTGTGGATCCAGAAAGTACTAAGACAGAGAGCTGTGAGATGATAATTAAATTACCATGAACTGCAATATTTACATCATTTTCCAAGACAAAGGCAGCTGACCTTTATGCATCTCAGCATTTGCGGCCCATAATTAAATGAAACCCTATTTTTAAGTTATAAATACCAGCTCATATGAAAAGCCTTCATCGAGCAGTCCACCAAGTTCTCTACTCCACTCAATACTAAATACCCTAAAAAGCTAGCTATATTACTGTTTTATGCTGATGAGTCACATAAATTACTATAAATAAATGTATATTGTCAGGTTAGGGAACACATTCTAACACTGTCCCTCTTAACAATAACATGGATATTATAAAGATTCCTTCATTGTCAGGGATAGCTATAGATTTACATACCGACATAAACATATAGCCCTATATATGTGGTCAAGCTGATTTTCCTACTGCAGTGACTAGTGAGCGTAATCTCAATCCAAGTCAGGGTTTTGAGCTAACTGGTACTAGCTTGCCGGCATGAAAGTGAACATCTTTCTGAATTATCTAAAGAGTATTAATTAAGGTGTAAATGCACTCAGATAAGAAATTAAGGTGGTCCAACATCACACTCCAGGGTGGTGACAGTTGTGTCGAGTGTTGGCGAATCATATTGCTTGTCATAGATTATTTAAGTAGAAAAAATTAATGGTTAGTATCGCAAGCACTTAAAAGTTAACATTTCTATATGCTAAACCCTCATCGGAAATCGGAATGTGTTGCATTTATTGAGAGTTATAGTATTAAATATATATTTGTAGAGGAAAGCTCTTTTGAGACCCTATTAAGGGGTGAGACTCTGAGACCCCCATCATGATCGTTGTTTTGATTTATTTTTGGGATCTGGATTGTGCCACGTGAAGGTGAGAGAGCAAAAGCAAAAAATTTCTCTCACCTCCACGTGACACAATCCGAATCCCAAAAGAAAATCCAACCAACGATCATGATGGGGTCTTAGGGTCTCACCCAACAGTAAGTGTCTCAAAAGATACCACCTCTATATTTGTAAAGTTACTTGTTCCACATCATAGTAAAAAGATCCTCAGTTATGTATGCATGAATTGTTCAGCTCCAAAACTAATGGTATCAGTGAGTTAACTATTGGCTTTTTTTTTACATAATGAAATGAATCTTTCCTTGTTATGGTATATCTGTTCCCTATATCGCCGTAGCCACTATCCCTCTTTGGCAAATTATTTATAGAGAAAGCTGATTGAATTGAGTTGGTTGGCAGGATGAATTCGATTGTTCGTTGAGTTAATAAATAATCAACATGACATAGAGTTCAGAAAATATGTATCTGCAAGGGTTGTCAAATGTCAAGTACTACACAGAGTTCTGTAATGATTCTCCTATCTACGAGTTTTTTGTTTTCGTTACCCTTATTCGATTTTTCATCGATAAAGTACTCTGGTTAAACAGAGCCTATTAACAAGAGCCTATTAAACTGTACGGGTTAAACAGAGTACTTTGGTTCTCGAACCCTACGATTGAAGCAAACAAACTCTAGCTATCGATCAAGTAATATCAGATGCTATACTCATCACTGCCCGTCCATAATTTATCCATTTTTTATTTTGGATATACTCTTAAGTTTGTTCATTTTTCTTTAATCTCAACCACATATTCTATTTTTTCTTCATATAATCATGAATAAATTTTTTTCAACCACAAATAACCATGAATAATAACCAAGCATTGTGTTTTTTAACAAACAAAGGAGGACGTAGGGAGTGTGATACAGCCTATTCCTAAGTAGCCTAGCTATATATATATAGGGAAAGTATCATGTGGAATCCCCACCTTTTCATGGATCCATGGATCCCTCTTTGCATTCGTTGATTGCATTTACTGTTTGCATTTTGGACGCACCAGATTGTGTCGGCGCATTAATGAGCATGTGCAACTCACGTGTGCATTTGTCATGTGCAACTCACATGTGCATTTCAAAAATGCAAACATGTGGCACAATCTGGTGCACACAAAAAATGCAATCAACGGTGATGAAGGGGGATCCATGGATCCATGGAAAGAGGGGGGTTCCACATGATACTTCCCCTATATATATAGGGATTGTATCATGTGGAACCCCCTCCTTTACATGGATCCATGGATCCCCCTTTGCATCCGTTGATTGCATTTCCTGTTTGCATTTTGGACGCACCAGATTATGCTAGCGCATTAATGAGCATGTGCAACTCACGTGTGCATTTGTCATGTGCAACTCACGTGTGCATTTCAAAAATGCAAACGTTGAAATGCAAACACGTGGCACAATCTGGTGCGTCCAAAATGCAAACAGTAAATGCAATCAACGAATGCAAATAGGGATCCATAGATCCATGAAAAGGTAGGGGTTTCACATGATACTTTCCCTATATATATATATAGTCACATGACAGAACAGTGGAAAGCTCATGCATTTAATTACTTATTGAGTTTGGGGAGTGACAATGGAGATTATTTAATTTACTGACGGATCAGTTGGAGGATAGGGAAACAAAACCTAACAGTGTCGGGATAAACATGACATACATTTTGTTTATTCAATAGTTTTCAATTGGTTTATTGTACATATGTTATTTTTCTATAAATTTTTATATGCACTAGTCAGGGGTAAAAATCAAAAAAACAAATAATTTTGGTGAGATAAGTGAGATTTAACTTTTTTTAGAATAATCAACCGTTTTGAAATTAAATTAATTTTTAATAAAAATTTAAATGAAATAGAAAAAAAATACGGGACGCTTACGATTATTATCAATATTAATCCTTGAATTGATATAATAACGGTCGAAATAATGTCCATACATCTTACATAAATTAATTTATCCTCCATATAATTTTTCCCAATGATTAGTTGAACAACAACGATCACTTGATATTATGGTTTATTGGGCGTGCAATAAGCAATTACCATAGTGTTAGACCTTTAGGTTTTGATTATGACAAATAAATTTAAAAGATTATTGTTAAGATATTTTGAATTGATATTAGAAATATTATTTAAGAAATATCTTAACAAGAATATCTAGTGGAAAGATAATCATGAATTTAAGTAATATTCTTGGATTATCTTTTGGAAACAAAGATTTGAATAAATATTATATGTGACATTATCTTGACTTTATATATTCCATATAATATTTATATCATTATCTTTGGCAAGAATATTTGAATAAAAATTCTTGATATTATTATCTCTTGGAAACTAATGATTTTTTAGAAAGATTTGTGATTTTCACAGGATTTAGGAAAGAGATAATGCTGCAGGATTTAGGAGTATCCGGGCAGCGGTGCATATAAATATGCAGCAGTCTTTTGAAGAAAGTTTTTGGAGCTTTTATTGTGTGTGTGATTATACGACGGTTTTGGATCTAAAGAGGTGCGTCTCCGGGAGTAGCGGTGAATCCTCGGAGTATTCAGAGTTGTGCGTGAAGAGGTTGTGAGCGTCTCATTTAGAGTGAGGTCAAGGGAGTACAAGTTCATAAACTAAGTCGTTGTAGGCGATTAGTCATTGAATTGTAATTGACAAGATATCACTAGTACAGATTATATATTTAACAGCGCTTGAAAAAAGGCGCTGTTAAAAAAAATAGCGTTTTAGCAGCGCTTTAATGATAAAGCGCTGTAATAAATATATTTAGCACAGCGTTTCTTTTAAAAACGCTGTAAAAATTATACAACAGCGCTTTTAGTTTAAGCGCTGTCTTATTTAACATATATAACAGCGCTTTTCCTGAAAAGCGCTGTTATAAGTATCAATTAAGATAGCGCTTATAATATAAGCGCTGTTGTTTATATAAGACAGCACCTTTTATAAAAGCGCTGTCTTAATTGATATTTATAACAGCGCTTTTATTTTGAGCGCTGTCTAAAAATAATGAAACACCCTAAAAATAATAATGCTCTGATTTTTTTTTAAATTTTTGAAACACCCTAAAAATAATAATGCTCTGATTTTTACTTATTAAAGCACTTGATACAGAACAGAGGATGCTGAATTTTGGAACAAAATGAATCTCACTGTAAGAAAGTGCACGTTATAGGTGCATTTTAGCAGTTTTTGAGCTCCCGATGTCAGAATTGGGCCCATAATATATCGTTTCGAAGAGAACGACGAGCCCGACAAACTAAATGGTCTTTGTTGGGCAAATTTGATCATTTACTATTTTATTTTGAATTTTTAGTATTTTTCCATTATTTTTCGAATATTTTATTATTTTTGTTTTAGAGTTTTGTTGTTTCCCTATATAAGGAAATGTAGTTATTATTGTTAGACAGTTGATTTTGAAGTTTTCTGATTTAGAACATTAGTTAAAATGCTAGTTGAACTTGAGAGGGATGTATGCTTGGGAGTGATGACATGTATGCTTTGGGAGGGATGACATGTATATATGCTTGAGAGGGATGGCATGTATATATGCTTGGGAGGGATGCATGTATATATACTTCGGAGGGATGGCATGTATATATGCTTGAGAGAGATGGCATGCATGGTAATATTTTGTCCAAGTGATGTTGGCAACTACTGTGCTTGGAGGTGTATATAATATGACTAATTTATCATGTTTCAAAAATAAATTGATTTATAACAGCGTTTAATTTAAAAATGCGCTGTCGTAATTAGGGTTCTAAACCCTGAACCCCGAACCCTTACCCTTAATTCAAACCCTAATTATAACAGCGTTTAAATAGATAAACGCTGTAATATATATTAAATTTAATAATAAAATAATTACTTTTAACAGCGTTTAATTTCAAATAAACGCTGTAAATTCATAATTAATAATTTTAAATCGAAAATTTTTATATATTACAGCGCTTATTTCTTGTAAAAGCGCTGTAAAAGACATCTTTTTTACTATTTTTAAGTTTAAAAAATCAGGTTATATATTTTAAAGGTGTTGTTAAGTTAAGAATTTAAAAACTCAATAAGTAACATTCAATTTATTAAAATATCATGAGAACATATATAAGCATTTGAAATCGATGTCATTTAAAAATTTGTAATGTGTCTCTTTACTAAGCAATAGGTTGAACAATGTACATTTTGATCAACTATACTTTTCATTAATCAAAACAAAACAAAAATGCAAGTAAATAATTATTTTTGAAGTAAATGAGTTATTAGCTTCATAAATCAAATTTTCAACTAAATTTGTTTTTTACAAATCAATAAATTCTAAAGAAAAAACAAAACAAATATCAACGGTTTACAACAGCGCTTATTATGTTTAAGCGCTGTTGTAAATATTATACGACGGCGCTTAAACATGATAAGCGCTGTTGAAAGTTTTTTTAATTCGATTTACTTTAAAAAATACTCTTTAACAGCGTTTAAATATTTTAAGCGCTGTTAAAGAGAGAAATGACGTGATTGGTCGATTCAGTTTCGCACGGATTTTAATCCCAATCGTTGCTTAAAATAATCTAACGGTCCACATTCCATACTTAAAATTTCGGAATTTTTAATTACGCGCCCAAACTTCCCGCTACAATCTTTCTATATATATCAAACTTTACATTGAAATTTTTTGTTTCACAATAATTTTAGTTCTTCACCGATTCCAGTGAGTATAAACACCTTTTTTTTGTTAAGCTTTAGTGTTTTATATTGAAATTTTTCGTTGAGCTTTTATGTTTTGCTTCGTTTTATATTAACACCATGATATTAACATTGTTATTTTTTTTGCAGATTTGTCAAATTTTGAGATAATGTCGAAGGGAATGTGACAAATTCAAGACGAGCACCAAGTTCAGAACGAAGAAGGCTAGGGTTTTAGTAAAAAAATCGATTTCAATTTCATTGTCATATTACTATTTAAATAAAATTGATTATTATTAAATTTCAAAAACCGTTTTTTGTAATCCCCGAAAATATTATAATAAATATCTTATTGCGAAATATTTAACAGCACTTTAATTTGAATTATTTTAATTTTCTAATTATTAAAAATAATTATTATTTTACAGCGCTTAAATAAAAACGCTGTGTAATATGTTAATTAAACGACCTCGTTTTTGGTTTTACACGTGGTTGTGAGTAATTATTTTTAACAGCGCTTTTTTCTTGATCTTTAACAGCGCTTCTTGAAGCGCTGTTGAAACGAGTGCTGTTGTAAATCTCCAATTTATAACAGCTTTTTTTGAAAAAGCGCTGTTGTTTATAGGCATTTTTAACAGCGCTTAATAATAAATAAGCGCTGTTAAAAATGCCTATAAACAACAGCGCTCTTTTAAAAAAGCGCTGTTATAAATCGGTGATTTACAACAGCACTCGTTTCAACAGCGCTTCAAGAAGCGCTGTTAAAGGGCGAAAAAAAGCGCTGTTATAAATCTGATCTGTAGTAGTGTATGTAATAAACAAGCTTTCAAGCTCTTACAAATCTTTCTAGGAAGTCCTAGAAGGTAGTGGTTTTACTCAGTACTTGTTGGTATTGAGGTTTCCACTATAAATCGTGAGTACTTTAATTTCTGTTATTTTTGCACTATTTTATTATTTTAATTCTGCTGCTGAGTTACTCGCTGCATTACCTCTCGAGGAACTCACTGACTGTGTTACCTCTCGGGGAACGCACAGTCTGTGTTACCTTACGAGTAACTCAACTCCTGCAATACCTCTGTGGTAACTCCTAACAGAGATACCTTAGAGGGAAGACTATACTAACGATCCAACTCATAGTGAGAAGATTTAGTTTGATATTGTTTTACGTAAAGTCCCTCAATATGAATGCTAAATATTCCTTCTGATGGGAGTCGGCTATTTATCAGGGAACAAAGTAACCCTTGGAATCTTTCCTCCGATCCAGATCTACACAGATTCTGGGTTTGTATATCATCCTTTCAGACTGAAAAGGTCTCTGCAACCCTAGCTATCTGCATGCCACCCGTTGTTCAAGATTTATTAACAGTGGTATCGTCAAGATAAAATATTTGATAAGTTTTTTGCGTATAATGTATATATATTATGGTTTAGGATACAGTTGTGACTATTATGATCCGAACAAAATATGTAAACACATCGATCTAACGACAAGTTGGAGAGGAAATGCATGCTCTCTCTACTATTGGAGAAGCAGAAAGAGCTAGCCTAGCGGTTAGCTACTTGGTCTCTGGATTTAGAGGTCAGTGGTTCAAGCCCTTCCGAGTGCATACATCCGCCTTGAGCATGGGGTTTATCCTTTCCATGAGCGATGAAATAGTAATTTAAAAAAAAATATTGATTAACAACTGCTCATGATAATTGAGGTCAAAAATTGAGGAAAGGTTTATATTATGTCGACCATCTTTGTAGTACTTAGAATGGATAGTTTAATTAGCAAGAAGCAAAATGAAGAGACGCAACTTCTATAAAAAGAAACAGACAAAAGCTTGCGACATTTTTCAAACCCTACTTCCTATCCGTCAGTCGTCACATTCATGCACTTGCCTCTCTGATCACTCTAGATGAGATGTATGCTTTTTTATGTGGATACTTGTCACTTTCCTTCTCGGTTCGGTGCAGGTTGCATCAATATTACACAACATTTCATGTTCCTTAAAGCTTGGTTAACTTAATATTATTACATATAGATAGAAACTTCAATGGATTTGAGTCCTGCTTGGTACTTGCAAAACATGTCTCTTCTATGGCAACATGCAATGGATTTCCTATCTGTAATTCAAACTTGGCGACTGGACATATCAAGTGGAGCTTCGTTTTCTTAACTTCGGTCACATCAAATTAGGTTTATTAACCTAACTTCATTTTCCACCCCTGATAAATGTAGAAAATGAAATTTAATGTATTATTGATTATGGAAACTCATGATTATTCCGTAAGCCAATATGTCCCATGAACAATTGATCCCTTATTTTCTTAGTATTTAAGACATGTCATAAATGGGGACTATATGGTAGGCTTAACTTTGCTTAGTGGATGACACAATCCCATAATTACTAAAATTAACGGAACTCAAACTGTTTTTGTTAAAAGCGTATTTAATTAAGTTATTGCTGAATTTTATAATCCTGCTGGTTTCATAAATTGTTGTAATTGAAATCAAGCAATTATATAATTGGTCGAAAAAATTAAATGAATAAAGTAAAATTGTATGGGTAAAGTTCAAGAGAAACAAAGAGTTTAGGTGAGATTGAAGGACCTAATATCAACCGTTAGATTAGATTAATATGCGGTTGAGATTAAAGTTGGTTTTTATATAATGGGCGGTTGAATTTGTAAACAACCCTAGCGGTTGAGATTAATGGTTACTTTTTTAATCAAATCTCATCCGTTGGATTATTAATAATCAACGGTTGAGATCATATCTCACAGTCTCACATTTATTTATCAGTCCTCCTAGAACCTTACTCAAATTGTATAGGACTATAGTTGATTATGCAAATTAATTGATTATTTATATTACAAATATAATTTTACAGGTATCTTATTGTTATATATTTCGAAACGATCTGACGATTACCTATTAGAGCGACGATTATCATTTAAGCTATATATAAGTATTTATAATATATACATCTCTAATCCACCATTAGCAATTTCATTAGAACTTTTAGGCACCTTCTTCATCTTTATCTCTCTCAAGGATTCATCCATCAAGCATCTCCATGTAACACCCATGAAGCATCTTCATGTACCATCAATACAAAAATCGCCATCAAAACAATCATCTTCAAATCACAAATCTCCAATGCGAGGTGCGGTTTCTAGGCATTGAACCTAGGACATAGAATATTTACAAGATGCTCTAACTATTAGGACACCATTCTAATGGTTATATTTATGGGTTTTTTGTCGAAAACCACCCTCTTAATAGCTCAATTTTAACGAAACCACCCCTTCAATTTTTCTTTAAGATAACAACCCATCAATTCAAAAATCGTTAAATCTTGACACCCCATCGCCAGTTCCGGCGTCTTTTGTCGGATAACTGGTCGTTGACTATGCTTTAAATCTAATTCTCAACCCTAAAAAACTAATCTAATAACATCATAACCCAAAAATAAAATCAATTAAAGACTACTGTTAAGAAGTGCCATGATTTTTTGAGTTTGTGGTGATAGATTAAGGTTTGGGTTATGAGTTTTTGGATAATTCAAGCACAATTTAAGTAGACTAAAGTCATATTAAGGTTAATGGTATTATTTGATAAGTATATTATTCACAATTTTTGATTTAAAGCATGGTCAACTTAGTCAACCACCAGTTTTCCGGCAAAAAACGCCGGAACCAGCGAAGGGGTGTCACAATTTAACAATATTGGAATTAATGGGAGGTTATCTCAAAAAAATATTTGATGGGGTGATTTCGTTAAAATTGAGCTATTGAGAGGGTGGTTTTCGATAAACCCTAAATTTATTGAATATCAAGTATTGAAACTATTATCTACAAAATATGATAACATGTTTATACATCCACTACTATAGATAAGCCCTTTAACAACATTTTTTGACCCTTCAACAACGCTTAAGCATTGTTATATCGACGGCTGTTTTATGTCCTCTACATACAACAAAGCTTTTTTAGAAAGAAGCGTTATATGTAAATGTTTTAACAACACTTACTCCTAAAAAGCGCTGTAATATATACACAGATAAAACAACATTTTTTCCAAAAATGTTTAGCACATCATTGAATATATTCAGTGCGAGTAAGGTTCTAGAAGAACCGATAAATAAATGTGAGACGATGGGACACGATATCAACTGTTGATTACTAATAATATAACGGATGAGATTTGATTCAAAAAAGGCAACCGTCAATCATAACCGTTAGGATTTTTTGCAAATCCAACCGCCCATTATCTCAACCGCATATTAATCTAATCCAACAATTGATATTAAGTCTTTCCGTCTCACCTAAACTCTTTGTTTCTCTAAAACTTTATCCTATTCAGTGCTTATTTAAAAAGCGATGTTATTGTGTAAAATTATTAACAACGTTTAACCAAGAAACGCTGTTATATCTTTATGTATATAACGTCGTTTGAATAATAAGTGTAGTATTATTTTAATTTTTTCCAGCACTTTTTATAGAAAACTCTATTATATATGGTCATGTTTAAGGGTTAGGATCCGGTGCCACATACAGCGTTTTGTCGCATGCAACTCATATCCTTCATGTGTCGTTCAACTTGGCATACTAAAATCAAATATGAAACAACAAAAAAAGTTAGTAATTAAGATAGAAAATATTAAACAAAAGTTTTATACACGAAAGATTGAGAGTTGGAGTTACTCGGATGATTGATACATGAAGAAGAGAAAAACAAGCAAGCAAGAGTTGAGAAAATATGAACATATAATATATAGAGGGTTTGTAGCCCAAAAACTCAAATATTCCAAATTTTTAAATGAGGACTATTGGTTGGATATCAATTAACGGTTGAGATATTAATTAGTGTCTATCGTAATTAACCAATCATGTCGCAGATATTTTACAACAACACTTTTTAATAATTAAGCGTTGTTAAATGCCAAAAATTATTTTTAAAATGATAGTATAAATTCGTTGCTTTTAGAAATATACTTATAACAGCACCTAAATGAAAAAACAATGTTATAAATAATATTTAGCAACGCCTTTTACATTTAGGCACTATTATATGCCTTCATCAATTTTTGTGTTTTTAGTTTGAGCATTTGATGAATAAAGAAATTGTTTTGATTTTGAAGTTTGAGGAATGAAGTTGATTATATTGTAACTTTTTAGTTTTCATTGCTTGCACTTTTGTTTGTGTATTGAATGAAACTATGCTTGATCTTTCATAAGATATGTAGAGAATCTCGAAAATAATTTGTAGATGGTAATTATTTTAATCTCTAAACGCTTAATCAAAACTCAAGTATAAAAATTTCACTTAAATAAGTTTGTGCTTTAATATATTGAATAATAACCTACAACGTCACCTTTTAATATACAAACATATATTATATTCAACATCGTTTAATCTCAAATAAAATGCGTTGAATTTTTTGAAAAACTATTTAACAGCATTTCCATGTTAAGCGCTGTTATATATTTAGGGTTCGGGGGTTTGAGGTATAGTTTAGGGTTAAGGGTTTAGGATTACCAATACCCTACATATAACATCATTTATACATTTAAAGCGCTGCTGAATGTATATATTACATCGCTTTATCAGATGAACGCTGTTGTAGATTATTTATCTTTAAAACTTGATTCATTAATAGAGATTTATTTTAAAAAAACGTTGTAATATGATTTTATAAATACTCATCACTTCTGTTGTACTCTCGAATGTTGCACATCTTTTAGGAACAACAAAAAGACACTTTCGAATAAACAAAAGTTCCATAAAATTTAATTATACTTCGAAAAGAATATTCGAAAGGCTTTCGTTATTATCTTCGAATACCTGCTTGCATAAGGGTACACGAAAGGAAAATGTCTACAATATATCAATTCAAACGGTTTAAGACTTAAGTGAAATTGTTTTCAACATTACCAACTTAATTCATAAAATAAAATCATTTAAGATTGTTATGATCCTCAGTCGGGTTTTTTCCAAATAATCGTGGAAAAAAATCAAGCAGGTTAGTATGATAGATAATTAAACACGTAAATTCAAATTATAGTCGTGTTTTGAATAGATGGTAGAATACATACATTGTTTTTCAATCCATATGCCTTCATTGCCGTCATCCCTTGTCGAAATTCACCAATGTCTGCGACATTGTTAGTAATGGTGCTACAAATCACTGCAATCTCTTCAGTGTAATCATTTGTATCTAGCCCATCCTTGAAGAAAATATGTTGTTTTCCATGAATAACAACATATTGATGATCATTTGTGAGATCTTTGACGTAAAATAATTGTTTAGCCTACTCAGGCCTAATGAAAGACTCGTCTTTGTATCCTTCTCTACGAAAGTCAACAAGGCTCATGCCGAATTCATCAATACAAACATTCGAGTTGTGCATAAATACATTGCAGCTTGATTTCTTTAATGCATAATTATAATCATCATATGCTTGAAAAAAATTATAAAGTCAAATTAATATTAATAATGATAAATGAACATTATTGGTGCACTATTCTCTCTGGAAATCACGTCCATATGCATCCATCTTATTGGTGCCATCATGTTGTCATGAACATTGAAAAAATATTTTAAACTCCCTACAACAAGTACATTAAAGTAAATATCGGTTTTCATGATGATTTATTTATGTAATTTAGCAAGTTAAATATACCTCGAGAAGTGTAGAGAATATATCAGTGGAAGTCGATATGTTGGGTTGCTAAGTGTAACTGCTACTGACGGCACGTCGTTGAGTGCTGCAAATTTATCCCTCTCTCCTCCTTAGTATAGTCTAGGTAAGCAGGGGTCGAATACATAGGGAACGGTGAGAAGTCTTCTTTTATCTACAAACTAAAGATTGGGGGTTTGTGAGTTGACAAGTAAAAGAGAAAAACAAGCGCGCAAGTAACACTGATGTGCAACAGAATGTAGTTATAGAAGTGTTTTAACAGAAACAGAGATGAGCTCGGTTCAGATTCGTCACTATGAATTCTATGCTCATCATTGGTCACTAAAGATATATGATATACTGTTCACGTAATTAAGGTCCGGTCAAGGCTTAATAACCTACACATACATTCCGGTCAAAGTCTGTATGATATTACTACTCGGTCTAGTCTAATTAACCACGAATTCGGTCAAAGTAGTGATTAACTATTCTAGCGTTACTCCTATCATTCACAGTCACGTACCTCTGATAGTTTAACAACAGACAACAAATTCTATAATTAAATCTGCGGGTCAAGGCTTCGCTTAACTATCTAACCTAATTACCATGCAATTGAGCTTGAAGTAATAATACTAAACTTATCATGCAACTAAGAACACAAAACCTCAAAACATATTATTCAAAGATCAGAATCCAAACCGAATTCAGTAAGTTAGCTAGACATACTGAATGTATACATCTCAAAGTTTAAGTTTGAACAACTAAAATAACAAAACAAATCTGATTGACGTGTCGCTCTGCTCGCGTCGGAAGCTTGCGCGCATAGCTCTTCGCAGCTAAGTCTGAATTTCAGATGTGGCGGCTTATTGTGATTCTCCTCATGCATGGTATTTCTATGTCTTGCTTGCTAGGGTTTCCGCAAGAAGATAGGCAAGAAAATATAAGGGAATCATCTTTATCTCTAAAAACTAGCTTTAGAAATATCTTTATCTCTAAAAACCATCTTTAGAAATATTCTTTGCGTGTGATGACGTCATCGCTCTGGATTTGTCACTGGTTGCTGACGTCGTCGCTTCCTCTGCTCTGCGCGACTCATTACTCGCACGCTACACTTCTCGCGCGCTCCTTGGTTTTTCTGATCTTGTTAGATTGTTGCTCTTTTCTCCAAGATTCAGCCTTCTCGTCGCACTTTTTGTTATAACTCTTTTGATAAACCTGAGACATAAAACTGCACCAAAAGCGTAATCTTATACTAAAAAGGTTAGAAATCTAAGTAGTGTAAAAGACCTAAAATAGCATACAAAAGTGCGTTATCAGCTACCTCTTGATCAGTGCACAACATTTCTACTCCCTATGGTGGATGTCGAACCCTTTGGAAATACTTTTTCTCTAACCCACCGCCATGCCAACACCACGAGTCAGTCCTGGGTACTCAGTTTTCCAATTATCTTAGTTAGTATGTAGCCCTCAACGCTGAAAATATTCATCGAATGCATCTTCTTTTGTCTCAGCAACATAATGGTTAATAAATATTGTTAGATGTAATATGCACAAAAATTGATCGATCAATTAATTAAAATGAGCAAAAGAAGACTTATAATTTTTGCAGCAGCATCTTCTGTTATCTCGTTCACATTATCACCACTATTTCTTTGTCTAGCCCTTTTCCAGACTTCATGTCTCTCAACCGAAGTCGTCTCTGCTTCACATTCATCGAAGAGACCCGAAGCTTGTAGATCCTTCAACTTCTCTGTTTTAGAAGTTATTTTGCCCTCATGTTCCCTCCTCGAGAGGTAGCGTAGTAATACTTGTTAAGTCTTGCTCTCTCGACAACTCTCAAACCCTCCTCTGTAAATTCTGTTTTACTCCTACTTGCCATAAATTCGGTCCACTAATCTGGTGTAACTAACTAATATACTAGTGTGGGATCGATCTTCTAACTTCTCTCGCCCCTGTTGTAAATTTTTTAAGCGAGGTCTTGAACTGTTTCCATGAAATACATGCTTGTCTAGCTCATCCTTTCTGTAAGCGTTAGATACCCCAAATTTTGCTTGATAAAAACAAGTAGAATGCACAAATCACTTCAAACAAAAACAAGTATAAATTAAAGTGCAAACACACAACTTAAACTACATACATAGTAACACAAAGTAAAGAAATACATATAAAGTAACAACAATGCACGAACGATTTCAAACGACAAACTGAACAAAATAGAAATCATAATTTTCATAATTTAAATAACATGAGCTTCATACAAGGTTTTTCAACTCTGTGGGCACTGTCTTCCAATTATCAATCGTAATTGGAACCCTTGTTTGTGCCGCTAAACAAAACGCACTCTTCCAAATCACTTTGTTCGGACCGATTGGATGTTTTTTCTCATTAGGAGTGGAGATAGTGGACAACGGACATTGTAAACACCTTACTCACTCGGCATTGAGTGACTGATTAGCTGAAGAAAACTCACCGGAGAAGACGAAGTCAACGGTTGGGAACTTGAAGGACTTGTCTTGGAAAGTTGTGGTTGGTGATCCGAGATCATCAAGGTTAGACAACTTTGTGTAATAGTTAGCAACACTGTTACACTGTACGAATATATGTAATTATTTGTACAGTCTTTAGATTAATAAAATAATCTTCAGACGAATTCCGCAGCGTTTGATTTCTGAGGTACAGATACCTGCCTACTTAGTTTGGGTCCCTAACAATTCCTATACCTAGTAAAGTACTACTAATCACGATCTTACGTATACTTTTTAAGTCTAAGCCACTTATTTCTTTTTCAAATAAAAAGATTGAGAAAATCCATATGTTTAATACCCCGGGCTTAGATTTTAGTTGATTAAAAATAATATTCTTCAGTAAAATAAAATAAAAAATAGACTAAGTAGTGGATGGTAATCAAGTAATTAAACACAACATGAAGGTTAATTAGCGACATGCTTGGTATTTAAACCCTTTTGCTTCTAACATCACTCTGCTAACAAACATCATATAAACAGAGCACTTAAATACTTAATCATTTGGTCCAAAGAGAGGACATGATGATGATGCCAATGAATGAAAACAATAACTTGTCAGCGCGAGACGATTATCAGCTAATGATGATCAACCAGCAACATCTGTCTGATTATTCCATGCTCTGCCCCAAAACTGAAAATCATCCAGGAGAAGGTCAGTAATAAATTGCCCAAACCCCTCATTCATTAATTCCTAGTTTGAACTCTAAACAATGCTTGTTTGGGTACTTGACAGTGAAGAAACAAAGGAGAAGGAGGAAGCCAAAGAATTTAGGAGAAGAGAATGGTGTCTTTCATGGAAAAGAAAGCTGACAGAGCATCAAGGGCACATCTAGAGATGTATTTTGAGATTGAGCCAAAGCTAGAAACTGAAAGAAAGGAGAAAATCGCAGCAGAACTGGGGCTGGAGCCGCGCCAAGTTGCTGTGTGGTTTCAGAACAGGAGGGCGAGGTGGAAATGTAAGAAGTTGGAGGACGAATATACAAATTTAAGGGCATCACAGCTTTGCATCTTGGCCCAAAAATCTCAGTTGGAGGCTAAGGTAACATAATGACCAAGCTTCAAAATGCTTAAACGAATTTCAATACACGGAAAATCTACAATAATTTTGTTTGATCATCTCTAGATTTCTGAGCTTAAAGGGAGACTGGTGAAGCCAAGTGTGAGATTCAGAGATTGTCCGGGAGTTTTGATTATAGTGTGACTACCAACAATGGCAACACGCCTACCGCTTCATCATCGTCTATGTCAATGGATCAAGTCCACACCGGTGCATCAGAATCAGTACCCCAAGGATTTGAGGTGGAGGATGTGCAAACACAGGAGAATGAATATGTTCAAGTGATGGACAACTACTGGATGAGCAACATGTATGACTTGATGTAGAATTCCACTAGCTTTCGTGTAAGGCAAGGGCAAGTTAGCTATCAGTTAAGTGTTTCTGGTGGTGTGTTTTATTGACTTTGTAGTAACGTTGTACATGTTTGTAGTTCTTAGTTATAACTAATAATAGTATGTTCAGATGCCAGCTTTTGTGCAAAAAATGTAAGCTTTGGTAATGATTCTCTTTTATGTGTTTAATAAACGGAGAAACACATCGATTAGTGTTGTTTATTTATTATTGAATGCTAAGAACAATGGAGTTCGAACTTATTTTTAAAAAAAATTTTGCCCTATTTTTTTAATGTGATTCAAAACCTGTAATATTTATACCTATACCACCCTATGCATTTTGCTACTTTCTTTAAGCATTCTTATTCTTTTAAAATAGAAGCAGACTCCATGATTCACGCTCTCCTGACAAGTCCATGACAGAGCGAAACTAGTAACACAATCATATGAAGGATTCGAAGGAATTGATCGAGAACTCAGCAATGAAGTGACAAGCAATAGAGTACTAACTAAAAGACTAAAATATCCACCCAAATTTACCGCTGTTTTTGAATCTTGTCATGATCGATGGCATTTTTGTAATTTCAAAAATAAACTAAAATACCTCTTATACATGTCAGTCATCCGGTTGATTTTGATCTTATTTTTGCCAAGTGACGACATTTGTTAGCACCAAGTCCCACCCTCAGTCCTCTTCAATCACATGAATCATATGATGATCATGTCTTCGTGTTAGGCTTACCACTCTAATCCACAAAGACGCATGCATTCAACTTTGAGAATTTCCTTTACCAGAGTTATCAAAAGCTTTTATTATATTATAGTCTAATCTTGTTAGTGGCGGACGAGTTCTCATTCGTCTGGAATGTATTAGAAATTCACAAGTGGTATCGCTGGACCACTGGTCCTTCCCTTGGTTATTGGGGCTTGGACATGTGTACTATTTTCTTTTTTTGACTCTAACTTCTGTCTCTGCAAGATTTTATTATGTTACAAATAAAAATCTTGATCATAAACAGCTGATAACTCACAAAAACAGGATAAGAAATACTGTACTCACTATGTAGTGGTCAAAATGTTGAGTCTCTTTCAAAAAAAATCAAAAAATTGAATGCTGCCCAAATTCCTTAAAAAAATGTATTGGATCTTTGTGATCTGGGGATTTAAGTGAACTAGCAAAAAATAGACAGTAAATCTAGCAATGGAATTTTGCAGCAAATGACTGTTTAAAAAAGTCGCAACCCTAGTCCCTAGCCATGAACCTAAGAATTAAACAAATGGTAGTATCAGTCTTTCAACAACTGATGGGAATATATAACACATCATATGAAATGGTTTCTAGAAACATCATGTTTTGAATAAATAGATTGAGAAACCTCCCCACTTTAAATTAAAAGTAGACCAGCTTTTCTCATGCCACGCGACAAAATGTGTCCGAAGAGGTTTCTTTTACGATCCAGACAGGTGGCTGCAACCCCTGCGTGCCGTCTTGGCACAGTTGGATCAACAGTTTACAGATATGGTTTTTGGAAATTTTGATTTTTTAAGAAAAAGTTAATTTTCACAAAATAAGTCAAATGCGCAAATAGTTAATTCAAGAGTGTAAACAATTAAATTTTAAAATGCACATATACAAATGGCCGCAGAATAAATGCACACTAATAAATCCAAAGGTTTGGTCATGTGGGTTCATCTTTTTTGATGGACTCGTGAACCTTATTTTACATCTGATGATTGCATTTCATCAACGACTGAGGTTGCATCACGTCATTGCACATGTCATATGCAAACATTTGTAACTCATATGTCGCATTAATGTGTTGTCACATTGTCATCAATTGAAAAAACACAATCAATGACGCAAATATATCCATTCTAAAACACTTTTACTTTGTAGTTGCTAAAAACAAGTTCAGAATACAGAAATAAATTGGCTTCTAGAATGTGGCTGTGTAGCGACTCGACAAATGTGGGAAAAGCTTGACATTGTTACATGGATGCGGTTCAGATGTGAAATTGACGTTTATATTTTTCTCATCTTTTAGAATTGATTGTCATAGTATATGTAGATACGCACTCAAGTACATTTACATTCTTAATTTATATTTGTAAGATCACATCTTAATTGTTCATCTGATCCACTATTTTACCAATTTAATGTCATGTGTCAACCACTAACCCACTTGCATTTAATGTTCTCTAATAATTCAAAAAGTAGATATGTTTCACTAAATTGATGAAAAAGTATATAAGATAGACGATTGAGATGTGACTTTATAAACATAATTTAAGAATAAAGATATAGTTGAGCGCTCCTCAATAATTTCCATCTCATATCAAAGTTTTGCTTCAAAATCACTCGTGATTTACTCAAACCAAAAGGGTTATATAACACTAGTATTTTATGCACTATTTCTATTTATTAGTTGATATATTATGATTGAAAGGTATTTGAATTTTAAGTAAAAGGAAAAATAAAAGTGGAATGTGGCTTTAAACATAACTATTAACATGTATACTCAAACAATGGCGAATCCAGCCAGTTTATAAAGGGGGTCAAAAATTAAATAACAAAGATAAAAAGTAGTTGTTATTTTACATATATGAATCACTTTTTCCAAGAGTTGCGATAATAGAGGTAAACGAGAAACATAAGAAAGTAAATTTATAATGTAATAAAGGGTAGATGAGTCATATTTTATAAGCGAATTTCATATATTTTTATGAACTGATATATAAAGTAAATTAATTAGTTCGTGAAGTTATTTCAAATTGTATTCACGAAAGCATTCATTGTTTTTGTAAACTTTGCGTTGATTGCATACTCATAGTTACTTAAAAGAATGTTTTCAAATACTTTTAGCACAAGGAATATAAAAGAAATTATATTTATGAAAAATACTATAATTCGGTTCATATTTTAAAGCCAAAAGCAATTGTGTTTAACCTCACTCTGAAGTGCTAAGATATGTTCATAAATTTATATTTTGTAAAATATGAGATTTATATGTTTATATTAAAACATGTTAAAATGACTACATGTTTCTGCTTATTCCCTCTTGTTCCGCACTGTATCTAACGATAAATTAAAATGTTTTTTGAAAGTAAACATTATACTAACAATTTTCACTATAATACAATATGTTGGAGTCTTTGGTCTTCGAGTTAGCTCTTGTTGATCCTCGGACATTGGATGGTCGCAAAATATATTTTTAGGAAAAATACAAAAAAAGGACATATGAACCACCAAAATTACAATTAGAATTATAGAAAATGACAAATATGAGCTACGAGCTAGCATCGAATGACATATTACTGTGCGAACTATCAAATATTACAAACTGAGGGTGGGTTTCGAAAATAAATTATCAATTTTTGTCCGAAAGTATTTCAAATCAACAATAATTTTTTTTATATAAACTAATGCATTTTACTGAAAAGAATTAGTTATTTATATTATATAGTTGACGTAGTAAAAATTTTATATTTATTTAATATTGACACATAAACTAATTTCATTATAAAGTGATTGAGTAAAAATATAATTTCAATACTAAATTTTCTTGTTTAATAAATATTCATTAATTTTTATAATAATATTATTGATGTTAACAATTTTGGATAAAAATCAATAATTATTTTCTCTAAACTCCCTCTGTTTGTAATTTTTGTTAGTTCAGTCCATAGTTTCGCATCAGATTGTAGTTCATATCCTTTTTGTACTGTTCCAAAAAAATAAATTATGCAAGTCATATATATTATTTGGTAGTAAATCCTTACGCTTAAATCTAAGCGAATTAATTCGTTTGAGCTGTCTTTAAGGCCAACATCTCTTGGGATCCCACGCAACCAAAACACTTGCGCTTAACAAAGTCCACTAAGCTGCTTTGAGCCCCTAAATCATATCAAACCCATGTTACCTTCTTCAACTAATTAATTAGGATAACAGAGAGGACTTAACACAACTTAACATCCAACCCTTGTAACTTAGGATAACAGTCAATGTTGATTCAACTCCATCTATAATCTAAAGCATGCTTAGCAATAATAAGGTCAGCTGAATCATTTGACTCTCTCCAAATTAAGTGCATATTCCAGTTCCTATGAGAAACCAAGGAATTCATACAATGCTGCATACTTTGAGTTGCTCCATTAGATGGTGCCTACCTATAGTCCAGAGCATTTGCAAGCTGCGCACAATCAACTTCAAAGAGAACATTATGTTGAAAAATATTTTGTTCTGCAAGCTGCGCACAATCCCTTCCTTAGTATATTGAACTCTTTGGGCAAAGAGTTCAAAATTATAATGGCGTGATGGGATTCTTTGATTTCCTCATCACACCCTACCAATTCTTGATTCAGCTTTAAGAACACATTCACATTCTCTTGAAGAGAACATGAGGCCTCCAGTTTAAAATTAAACAGATTGCATAGTAGAGTAATCCTATAAGGTAAAGACTTTGAAAGGAAGGTTTCATCTAATACCTCCCATAATACCTTAGGTTTTTATGCTTTATGACCTGCCTTGCAACATCATCTGTTAGTCTGAACATAATTTGAGCGTAAGCTAGCTCTTTCATTTCCTACTTTCTTAACTTAGAAGTTGGTTGATCCCACTTTCCAGTAACAACTTTCCAATGGTTCTCCATTTGCATGATCCCTTCCATCCTTAGCCTCCACATGACAAAATCATAATTTTCATCAAAGGGTGCAAGTCTTAAAGAAATTGCCATGTCAAAACAGGCAGACAGAGTATCAAAAACTTTTAAACCGAGTTGCAGGTAATATGAGCTATGCAATATCACTCTCGGCGATTCAACAACAAGAAAGCTAAGCTTAGCACTGCACAATGCAAATACCAACTTCAAGAAACAGATGTGAGAAGTGCTTATCCCAAGAACCAGCCTCAATCGGCTCTGATACCACGATGAAAATCTAGGAACATGAGTTCAAAACCAGAGACGTTAAACCTATGCCAAGTTTCAAACCTTTGCGGAAAAACTACCCTATCAAACTTAATCAAAATGTCCAAATCCTTGTTTACAGCAAAACTAAATAAATAGACACCAGGAATATAACGAAGAAGTCCTGGAAATCCTGATAAAACTTTGGAGCTTCAAGGAGCTCACCCAAAAATTCCACAATAAGAAATTAGGGTACGAAATTCTAAAGACTGAACAAACTCGTAGCACAATTAACAGACGAAATCAACCAATAACAATGGCTAATTTTGAATGAAACAATCCCTGAACCGCGAACACAAGTCGCCTGAGAAGTTGCCAGAGCACCCACCAGCAACAGTCACTCAAACTGGATCTCGACAGGCTTTAAGGTTGGTGAACATAGTACACCAGTCACCAATCCTTGCAATCCTTCAAGTCTTGAGTGAATCGAATAGGGAGTAGCGAATCTTGATTTCAGTTCCTTAAAGAATGGACAGCAAGCTTGAGGTCTAAAAATGTGAATTGGGGAAGAACATTCACATTATTGAGAATCGGTGCGCAGCGAATGAGCCCAAAGATCTGATATAGATCAGAGCAACAAACACAAACAAAACAAGAGCAAAACAACCGTGACACAGATTTACTGGTTCACCTGGTCTAATCCCAGGCTACTCCAGACAACACAATATTTCCATTAATTCAATATTGTTTACAGACTTAGAAGGACTTACACATAGACTTGGTTTCTTCATGTGTCTAACTCCACAGATACAGAAAATTCCTTCAGACACAGAGATAGATAACAAGCTTCTTCATGTGTCAGAGCCACAGATCTAGAATCTTACTCAGGACTTTACAGATAGAGAACTAGTTTCTCCCTCTTTCAGGCACCACAGATCCAAAAACAACTCTATCACACCTTTATCTCTCCTCTCTACTCTATATTTTCTCTCTATTTTTTTCTAAGTTTTTCTCTCTATCTATAACATATCCCTGCCACCCTCTTATATACATGTTAGCGATAATGAATTTCAACTTCCTGTGCACATTAATTTTATGCATATTTCAATTTTCCTATGCACATTAATTTCATGCATATTCCCTAACTCTTGGCCTCAATATTAACTTATGCATCGTGACTGTTTGTCTTCTGCATTAATTTTGCATCGAGACTGACCCATCTCCCAGCTTCCAATGAGTAGCAGATCACTTTGTTAACAATCTTCACCTTGATTGCTACCTCGTTCCCAACTCTCGCTCTGTCCAGGTTATGCTACAAGCAGACCAACCCTTCCTGACAAAGGCAAACCTTTCCTCCAGGTAAACATATACGAGGCTCTCTGACTATCAATCCTATGCACACACACTTTTGTGCAAAACCCAGCTTGGTCACCAAATCCCTCAATCACATTGCTTTCTTTACTCCCTCAGTTGTCGCTAGACACTCTACTTCAGTTGTTGACCAACCAACTATAACTGGAAGATTTCCCTTCCAGCCAACTATAGTCCCAAGCACAGTAAACACTAAAGCAGTAAGATATTTCCTGGTTCCAGCACAACCATCATAGCCTGAATCAACAAAGGCTGAAACAATCTCTGTGTCACCCACAGACTCTGCATACCTCACGCATCTTTTCAGATTACCATTGAAATACCTCACCACCCACTCCACTGCCTCCCAGTGATATTTCCAAGGTGATGCCATAAATCTTATAATCTGACTCACAACATGTGCGAGATATCCTCTTGTGCAAGCCAGTGTGTACATGATACAGTCAACCAGCTTTGCACTAGGAATTGACTTCATCATTTCTGCCTCGGCTCCTACCTTGGGCATTTTCTGAGCAAATCCCAAGTCATTCATTTCACAAAATGAGTTCCACCGAGTCTTCAACTTATCCATCTCAGCCATTTCCCAAATAGGTTTATTCTTCAGCTTTCCTGCCTCACGGTATGATCTAGGTTCTGAATCCTTTGATCCTTCCACAACATTAAATACAAAACCTACCAGATCCTTAAACCAATATCTGATTCTCCGTCTGATATTCCTCCTGGATCTGTCTCGCACCAGTTGATAATCTTCCAAATTATCTTCTGATTCAGCATTACACACGGGTAAAACTTCTTCACGAACAACTTCTATAGTGTCTAGATCAGCATCTCTTGCAATATGATCCCCAAGTTCCACCTTAAACCTTGCTTTACGTTCATCCAGAGAATCTTTAACCACTTTGATCATCCTTTTTTCTTCCTTGAAAAGGTAACCAAGCTTATCAAGTTCTCTTTTCAGATATACCGTGTTGGTGAAAATCCTATCCACGTACAGCTGCTCTAGTTCATGCCAACCTCCAGCTGCTGTGTTCTCCAAAGACACTTCACGCAACACCCTATCTCCCAGACTCAGGATTATCGCCATCTGGACCAAGACAACTCTCATCCACTGCCCCATCAAATCTGTCCAGCTCCACCTTTGTTGTTCCCATAGCTCGTGATCCAGTGGTTTTGATACCAATTGTTGAGAATCGGTGCGCAGCGGATGAGCCCAGAGACCCAATACAGATCAGAGCAACACACGTAAAGAAAACAAGAGCAAAACAACCGTGACACAGATTTCCTGGTCCACCTAGTCTAATCCCTGGCTACTCCAGACAACACAATATTTCTATTAATTCAATATTGTTTACAGACTCAGAAGGACTTACGCAGATATCTGGATTCTTTCTGTGTCTAACTCCACAGATACAGAAACGTCCTTTAGACGTAGAGTTAGATAACAAGCTTCTTCCTGTGTCAGAACCACAGATCTTGAAGCTTACTCAGGACTTTACAGATAGAGACCAGTCACCACAGATTCAGAAATAACTCTATCACACCTTTATCTCTCCTCTCTACTCTATATTTTTTCTCTCTATCATTTTCTATGTTTTTCTCTCTATCTATTACATATCACTGCCACCCTTTTTTATACGTGTTAGGGATAAAGAATTTTAATTTACTATGCACATTAATTTCATGCATATTTCAATTTCATATGCACATTAACTTCAAGCATATTTCAATTTCCTATGCACATTAATTTCATGCATATACCCTGACTCTTGGCCTCAGCATTAACTTCTGCCTCGTGACTGTTCGTCTTCTGCAATAACTCTGCATCGAGACTAACGCAACTCCCAACTTCTAATAATCAGCATTAACTTCTGCCTCACTTTGTCAACACACACCTCTAGGGATTTTGAACACCAGCTTAATACGCTGCGTTTTGTCCTTTTGAATAACTTGTGCAGCTCACCTTCATCAACGCCAGCGTTCATTCTCCAAATGCTGTCATTTTTCCCTATGTTTTCTAAATACAGACCATGCATATAATCTATGTCCCAAACATGTAATCCCAACTCAAAACTTTTACAACCAGAAACTCTTGAGTACAAATGGATTACAACCAAACCAAAAACCTCAACACCCAAATGATAAGTCACTTGATATGTCATATGTGATCAGGAAGGCATGAAGGTTCATGTACTTTGGTGTGCTGATCATGTCAATGAGATTGTTCAGTGTTTGCACTTTGCTGCATCGCTAGCGGTCTTGCTTGAACCGAATGTACAATATAGTTTTAATATTAAGCCCCTATATTGAAACTTAAACCTGAATGAGTTTGCTGGTTTGCGGAAATAGTTACGTCTTAATTGCAAAAGGATATTTGTGTAGTTCTACTGCCTGTGATAGAACTTGTCCAAGATATTGTTATGACAACCCATAGTTTGTCACATTAGTATATTTTCAAATTGCCACATACTCACTTTCGAAGTGCTGACAAAGTTATTACTTTATACCAATTTCAGACACAATTAAATTGGTTCAACAAATTTTGTGTCTTAAGCGACTTATATACTGAATACGAGATAATTAGAACAAGCCTCAACCGGAAGCTCCCCCATTTCACTCCTTCTCTCATGCGCTCCTTCAAGCCACTTGGCAACTGCGACGACTTTCCCATGGATTTAGCTTGACACGTCTCAATTAGGTAACTAAATTATCTAAAGGTATATTGTGGATCATTTATTTGTTAAGTTATTGTTTTTATAATGTAATGAATTTCCCATTTCTGCCATTGTTGTACTGTGTGCTTTGGTTGTGTGTTTTTGAACGCTTGGAAATTTAAGGGACAATGGCTAGCTTGTACATTTCATAATTTGGTATCACATTTTGGTTGTGAATCGATCCATGTTCTTGTATTTGATATATGGAGATATATATGTTAATGTTTGAATCCATGAATTATTTTGGAAAGTGAAAACGTGTTTACAATATTATTAAAGTGTGTGTATAATTTTGTTGGTGTGTGTTCAATCATATTTTCTAAATGTATTGTTGCATCTTATAGAGAGTAATAATGGATAAAAGTTGGATGTCATTGGGAAGATGGGAGACACGTTACTTGGAGGGGATTAGAAGTTTCATCGAATATGTGAGAATCAACACGAAGGAGGAAACTCATTTATATCCTTGCAAGCATTGTCGTTTGTGCAATGCAAGAGTAACTTTGAATCAAATGTATATGCATTTGAACGAATAGGTTATGATGCAAGATTATACAACATGGACGTACCATGGTGAAGTTTCTACCCGTCCTTCAATGTATAAAATGCGTCGTGATTATCTTAAGGGGAGGAGGGAACAAAGAAGCTCTTATAGTGGTGGGAGTACTGGTTGCATAAATCCTGCATTTGAGATTATCAATGATGCATTTCCCATTCGACACATGTATGAGATGAATATAGAAGAGATGTATGATATGCCTACTAATGTTGATTTTGGGAATGGAAGCTATGAAATGTATTAAAGGCTTGTTGCAGAAGCTCAAAGTCCTGTATATGAAGGTAGTGACAAGAGTGTGTTGGACACCATATTGAGGGTAATGCAAACTAAGGTTGATAACAGATGGTCTAACGGATGGACACCAAAAAGATCTTGAAGGGTTTATACTTGGGTATGAATCGATACATGCGTGTGAGTATGGGTGCATCTTTTTTTACAAAGAATTTTAGAGCCTCAATTTGTGTCCAGTGTGTGGTGAATCACGTTATGTTAGTGATCAAGGCAGTGGTGAAATCCCGCGAAAAGTGGTTCATTACTTCCCAATAACTCCTCGACTGAAGCGACTTTATATGTCTCCGCACATAGCAAAAGAGATGAGATGCATGGCGAGAGAAATGTGAGCGAGGGTGATACTAGACACCCTGCTGATGGAGAAGCATGGAAGGAATTTGATTCAACCTTTCCTGATTTTGCTACAGAGATCCGTAATGTACGTCTTGGATTAGCAACGGACGATTTTAATCTGTTTGGTGTAGCTGGTCTTTCTTATAGTTCATGGTCTGTCGTTGTGATGCCTTACAATCTTCCTCCATCATTATGCCTGAAAAAAGAATTCAACATATTAGCTTTGTTGATTTCAGGGCCAAAATCTCCCAAACGGTGCTTGGATATTTTTATGAGACCTTTAATTGATGAGTTGAGGACATTGTGGAAAGAGGAAGTTCGTACTTATGATCGACACATTGGATCATACTTTATGATGAAAGGTGCAGTAATGTGGACCATTACTGACTTTTCTGGGTTAGGAATGTTGAGAAGTATTACGAAACAAGGATATAAAGCATGTCCAATGTGCTTAGATGAGGTTGATGCCACACATTTAGTATCAACCAAGTGTTATCAAGAACATCGACGATGGCTTCCCAAAAATCCTCCTTGGAGAAAAGCATCGCATAGATTTAATGGGAAGGTAGAGATGAGAGATGCTCCATATTCTATGCATGGAGAAGAGGTATTATCTGAGATTCTCAAAAATGATAAAAAGTTCTATGTTTGCATCCAAATTATGCATCCACGGGGCCAGCCGAGAAATTGTGTTGGACCCATGTGCCGATTTTGTATGAGCTATCATATTCGAGGACCTTCAAACAATCATACTCATTAGATGTCATGCACATTGATAAAAATGTGTTTGCCAATATTTTTGGTACCATTCTTGGGATTGAAAGAAAGAAAAAAGATGGACCTAATTCAAGGTTAGCTTTAGAGAAATTTAATGTGCTGCAACATCTTTGGTTAAAGAAAAGCTCTTCTTCATCAAAGATATTGAAGAAGCGAAAAGCGGATTATGTCGTAACACCGGATGAGCGGATAGAAATATGTGAATTCATTCGAGATGCAAGATATCCTCATGGCTATGCAGGTAGTTTGAGAAGTAAGATCCAGATAGATGATAAAAAGTTTTGTGGTCTATAGACACATGATTGTCATGTCATGCTACAAAGACTACTTTCTGTATTTATACGAGAGTATTTACGTTTCCAAGTTGCAGAACCACTCATTGCGCTATCCAAATGGTTTCAAAAGTTATGTTATCGAGAGTTGAAGAAAATTGATATTTTACAATTGAAGGAGGATATAGTGATTATTCTGTGTAAGCTTGAGAGGATTTTCCTCCACATTTTTCACAATTATGGTTCAACTCATGATTCATCTTCCCGATCAAGTATTGTTGAAAGGTCTAGTCAAATATAAATGGATGTTTCCTATTGAAAGGTGAAATCAATATATACATATTTTGCTGATATACTATTGTCAAATTCTAACCTTAAATTTTTTACAGACAACTTGGGCACTACAAGATGTCAGTTAGGAACACATGATATCCCGTAGGATGCATTGCAGAGCAATATATTGTACTAGAATGTGTAATATTCTGCAAATTGTACATGGATGACTCGGAGACTACAACATTGGATTCAGGGTTGCGAAATTCAAGAACGTTTAGTATATCTGTCTTTTCAAAACTTATCAAACCAGATGGATATCTTCGAAAAGTAAGCTTGAGTGCCCAAGAAATTACCAAACGAGTATATTATAATAGTGCCGTTATCAAAAAACCACCATTGACTCTGTTCCGTTAAAACTTCGGTTAAGTGCATCGTGGCAATAAAATAATATTTTTTTATTTTTGTTAATTACCAAAAACCACTATTATAATATCCGTTTTACGAAAAACCACCATTTTAATAATTGATTATCAAAGTACTACCAACTGCACTGTTCATGCTAGATCAGAGGCTCGTACTATAATTTAACTCTTTTATAAATGTCTACTAGCTACATGATGCTTCAATTTAATTTTGATGGATGTCAATGAAGAAAATAATGTTTGAAAATGCAAAAGAAAACTCATGTTTGAGAGTTTATAATTATCAATGTGGAATGGCTACCGACTGTCCGATTCAAATATAAATAATTTTCCTCCTTTTATTTCTATGAAATATGATTTATTAGATCACTACTTTTAAACTATAACTGTTGTACTATATTGATCTAAAAGATTCAACTACGTATTAAAGATTCAACTATGTATTAAAGATATAATAGCTTCTCACCGCATCCACAACTTATTTTCTTCTATTAGGTTTTGTAGGAAGAGTAATAATGTCTTGATAATCAAAGATAGCCACAATTGTAGCCTCAACATCATTACCTAGCGTTACCTAAATATTCATATGGTAGTTTTTGACAATAAGGATATTATAATAGTCATTTCGTACTTAGTTGTTAAAATGGTGGTTTTCTGCAAAACAAGATTTTATAATGGTAGTTTTCTGCAATTGTCTAAATTGTAGTTGAATACCCACACGTCGTGTGGCGCGTGTGGTACAGTTTCTAACGGAGTTAGGTCAATGGTGGTTTTTTGATAACGGCACTATTATAATATACTCGTTTGGTAATTTCTTGATACCGTGGTGGTTTTCTGCAAAATGGCATATTATAATGGTGGTTTACTGCAATTAACCCTTAAATGATAACGGAATGATAAAAGAGGTGGTTTACTGTAATATCACATTATAAGGGTGGTGACGTGAAAAACCCCTATTATGAGGGTGGTTTTTCGTAATTAACCCTATTATTTACTAACTATTGATTCTATTTTTTGTCACAGATGCTATCTTTAAAAGTAGAATACGAGAACCTTTCACCCCACTCAAGAAAAGATTCATATTATTCTCGTGAACTCCACATTTTAGCTCGATTGGAACTTACACATTATTGTTATTCTCACTGTTAGGTCAATGGAGTGAAGTTTGTTATTTGGGATCGAGATCGAAAGCTACAAACACAAAACAGTGGTGTGATGGTGGAAACAAATGATGTTCTCCTGCTAGCCACAAATTCAGGTTTTCTCCTACTAGCCGCAAAGTCAGGTGTTCTCCTGCTAGCCACAAATTCAGGTGTTCTCCTGCTAGCCACAAATTATGTCAACTGATCTGATGTACTGAATTGATGAACCAATGCGGGGTCTTCTCTCTTCTACTTCCTTTGATGTAATCTTTTGTAAGTGAGGTCTTCAAATTTCTTCATGAAATCTCCGCTTGTCTTAGCTTCTGCTTCTTGCAATCATCAAACACCCCGAATTTTGCCTGTAGACAAAAGCAAGTAGAATGCATGAATCACTTCAATGCATATATAGTAAAAAAGTAAGGTAATATATTGAGTAATAACATCAATGCATAAATCACTTCAAATGTAAAATCCAATAGAATAGAAATATCATTTTTTATTAATTATATTATATTACCTTCTTGTCGCTCCATACGAGGTTCTTCAACTCTACGGGCTCTAACTTCCAATTCTCAAACTAATTGGAACCCATGTTTATGCCGCAAAACAAAGCGCAGTCCTCCAAAATTACTTTGTTCGGCTAATTGGATGTCCTTTCTCATTTAATTCGATTGACGACTTGGTTCAAGAGATGCTTTTCTTCTTATAGAATTTTTTCAAATAACTACCCCCTTCATCCTTTTTTGTTAACGGGCGCAGAACACTCTCACACGCAATCATCACTACTGTTGTTATTCGTGATTTGTAGACCATCCATTTCTAAAATTCATCAAAACAATGCATGATCAAACAACATTACACAATTTAAAGCAAGAATTGATCAAGCACAAATACAATATTCATCAAAATAAAATAAGGGGGAGTACCGGATTGTGGTGGGTTCCGAAGTTTGGGGCCTCAACTTGGGGAGTTGGCGGAGCTGGTAGAGCTTGAGGCTTTGGCTCGGCTGAGAAACGTAAGGCTTTCAAGAAGACGGGACAAGGGCGACGTACGACGGTCAGTAAAAACTGAGAAGCATGGACTTGGGAGTGGGTAAAAAATTGAACTTCTGTAATTACAAGGTTTATTCAGCATTTAACTACACTTATTTACAGAAGTACTATCGAAAATAAGTATACAACATCGCTTATTAAAATAAACACTGTTAAAAGGTATACAACGCTTTATAAAAAGGCATGTTGTATATATAAAAAAGCGCTTTATAAATAAATGTTGTCTTATCTTACTTTCCACAACGCTTTATAAGTAAACATTGTCTTCTCTTACTTTCCAAAACGCTTTCTTAGAAAAGCATTGTTGTAAGTTGACAGAACGAAAATGCTTATGTAGTAAGGCGTTGTCATTTACTTTTTACAGCGTTTAACTGAAAAACGTTGTCGAATATTGTTATATATCAGAGCCTAAATTTTTTAGCGCTATGAATAATCAATTCTTTTAACATTGCCTAAGTGTAAGCATTGATAAATAACCAATATGTAGTAGTGTTAAATAGTCCACTCTATAACGGTGTTTTCTTATGAAAGCGTTGATAAGTGATTAATATAATACATCGCCTATAATCAAACTTTGTTATATACGAATGTTTTAAGAACGTTTATTCTAAAAGTGTTGTTAAATTTTTTAAAAAAATTATAGCGTTTTTAATAAGTGCTAAAATAAATAATATTTTTGGCAGCGCTTAATAGGAAAAGAGTTTTCGTATAGAGGTATATATGAAAGCACTTATATTATATAAACGTCGTTAAAAGCATGTACATAAAACAACACATTCGTTGTTTATATGTATTGGACAAATAACAGTAGTCGATACAACAACGCTTCAAAAAGAGATGTTAAAGGGTAAAAAAAGCGTTGTTAATTGGATGTTATGTAGTAGTGTATATTATGTATTTGTCCATGTTTTACCTAAAGTTCTTGTTTGTTCTGCTTATTATGAGGTAGTTCGATGCTTTCTTCAACCATTTCTAGTTCATAACGCATGCCAAATGATGTGAAATGATTTGAAGAATATTTGGATCAATTCTGGTTGGAAACATGTGAAAATGAGCAAAACCGAACAAAGTGACAGGTTGTAGAGGCAGCTCACCAATTCATCATTGAAAGCTTGCTAAACACTGCTCGAGTATCCAATCAAGGCAAGTGACAACTTTTTGAAAAGACACTCAACTGTGTATAACTTTTTAATAAAATTCAAACTCGAAAAGTAAGTGGGACAAATAGGCCATAAAATTAGCAAGTTAGACAACAGCCTAAAAATTCAGCAGCCTAGTGATCGGTCGATAATTCGATCGATTATTTACTCAATATCTTATGAATTTTGTTTCGTCGCTCGAATTATTATTTTTATTTGATTCATTTATTTGTGATGAAGAGTTGATATATCAAGATATATGATTTGAGACATTATGGAGGAAAATGGTTTAAATAAGTGAAGAATCCAACAAAAGAGCAATCTGGACAGCTTGAACTCCGTGCCTTCTACAGCTTGTACAGAACATATATGAAGTCCGATAGAAACGAATTATATATCATTGGAAAGATGATTCAATAATGTACAACTCTCTAGTTTATATTAAAGTCAAATTCCAAGATTTAGAGGGTAAAAAGTGCGTTCAAAGACAAAACAGAAGTCATCTCGATATGGTACCGAGGGAACCGAGGGTACCGAGCAATCCAATTTATTCTGAAGCTACTGACCAAAATATGCTCGGTATGGCACCGAGGAAACCGACCGTACCAACCCCTTTTCAACCTAGACTATAAAAACACATTTTTTAGGATTTTAGAAAGAGAGATGGATTGAACGAAGAAAGGGAAGACAAAACCAATGAGAAAGAGACAACCTACATGCTCTTGAAGGATCCAAAGATGTATTAGACTTTAGTTTCATATATTTAACTTGGATTAATTGTAATCATACTTTTAATATATCATCTATGTATTTCTTTACGATGTATTGTGAGTAGTATCTTGTTTCAAGGTCCAATTGACCTTTTTGATGTATTCGACACTCATGATGTCACTTTAGATGAGAGATGAATGAATTGTTAGATGATTTGTGTTCTCTTACTCATACTTTGATAAAGATGCATGCAATGCGTTTGATAAAATGCTTGTATGAATATAAGATGCTCTAGTTTTCATATAGGAATATAGGAATTCGGAGTAATCATTCAGTAAGATTATCTAATTGTTTAGTGACTACGGAAGTAGCATAAAAGATTAAAAGAGTAGGCTTTTGCTTTATTCGAGCTTTCACATTAATCATCATGACGAAAGTTCATGATTAATGTGATTGTATCCCGCAAGTCAACAAATCGGAAGAGTGAGACTTGAATCATTAAAATCAATACTCAAACTTGGCGAAATTTTTGTTTGAGTTACGAGTAATAGTCAACTTCAAATCATTAGGCATTTCATTTCATGTTTCTTGTGATCATTGTTTTGATGCATTAGTGACAGCGCGTCGTTGTGCACTGCAAATCTAAATTTATAAACCTACTAAATGCTAGTGTAGCAGTAAGTAGGGTCGAACCCAAGGGAAAGTAAATCTAGTCTAGGAATTAATCTACCAGTTAATTCTACTCCTATCAGGGGGTTTGTTTGAAAATTGTTTGTAAACTAAAACTAAAGGATTGACTAATAAATGAGAAAACACAGTTCAGGGAATCTCGTTGCAACTAGTAATCACAGACCAGACAAATTTCAACCTAGTAAATTATAGTTGTTCTAATCAGATAGTCCCACTAGGGTAGTTACCTAATTCTAGTTCTATCCTCTGTTACCCGCTAGAGTCTCAAGAAGATGTAACAATTACCTAATCAAACTACCACAATAGTTCCACCGCTAGGCTTTGCTACTATGACAGCTCAATTAAATATCATGCAATTGATATAAACCTAATTTCACCGCTAGGCTAGGTCAAGCAAATAACAAAGCATGCAATTCATAATAAGAACAGAATTCACTAGAATAAAACTTGCTATTCAACAGTCTCATACATTGTTGCAACTCAATTCCCCAAACCGTAGGGAAATTAGCTACTCATGCAAAACATTGTAACAAAAAATAAAAGACTGAAATTGAGTTCGAAGAGTTATCGTTTGTGAAGACTAAAGTCGAAGCTTGATCGTTGTTCTCTACACTCTGGAATTTTGCCGTCCAAAGATCCCCCTCAATTAGGATCGAAACCCTAATCAAAAAGCTGCTGGTTGTCATAATTGGGCCGGGCCGAACGTCGCGCGGACCCTTCTTCAATTTCCACCGCGGACCCTTAAGCATTTGTATAAATTCAATAACGTCCGCAGATGAAATTGTTGTATCGTCCGCGGCTGACGTCATGCTGACGTCATCCAGTCTGCATTCGCTTCTTCCCTTCGTCTTCGAGCTCCGAATCCGTCTAGAATTGCTCCATAAGCGTGTAAAATCTCCATTACACTCCAAATACGCCTGAAACGCAAAACACTACAACGAGGTAATATTTCGCAAATAAAGCATATAAGAATAAAGGAAATAAGACAATGATGGATCGTATAAATACGCTCCATCAATTAGACAAGAAAAATTGCACTTTGAAATCTTCTCCATTAGATTGTGTCTACCTTGGTTTCTTGTATTATTTATCTTCCAAATAAAAATATTGATTTGAGCTAGCTAGATTAAAGCTAAATCTTATATAGTGCACAAGTTTAAGTTTGCTCCTTGGACGACCCGAATACTTCCGTTTATAAATTGTTTTTGAATTGTATTTGGAATCTCTTAGTCACTGACTTTGAGGTACAAAAATATGCAACGTCACCTAGGTTGAAGTCCAATGCCATAAATATATAAGTTTTGAATTAAGCGGCACCTGCTTTTTGAGAGTTCTGAGCACCAGCAGTGACATGTAATTTAGGGTAGTATTTATAGAAACACTTATCCTAGTCACGCATCAAATACATTTATAAATCGAGTGACCTCGAGTCGAACCCAAAGGAAGAGGTGATAGTTTACTAGTCAAGAGTTACTTAAACTTGCCTAACATAAAAGGATTAGGGGGGATTGGTAGAATAAGGTTTGATAGGTTTTAATAACAGGTAAAGAAAAGTGATCAAGGACTTCTACTTCACCCCTAGGATATAGGAGAGTTAACACACTCAATTTCCTAGCACAAATCATAATTAGTTTGAATTCTTATGGTTAAGCATCATCCTTCCAAGTTCAACTCTCGTTCCATCCTTGGAGATTAGATGACGCGCTAAAAGGTTTCAATTCTCAAGCTCTCGCTCCATTGAATCACATGGAATTCAAGTGCACAACCTCAAACTCTCGCTCTATTGGAAAGACACTCAAACTCACACCAAACCTAGCCTATCACCAAGAGGAATTGTCGCTTTCGCGCACAGTTAACTCTCAAAGCAACAATGATATAGTTACTAACATCCTAGGGTTCAATCGTCATCAAATCATAGGAAGTTAATTCATTTTGACACACTTAGGCACTTTGTCAAACACTTGGCATGCATCATTATGAACAAGTAATTACAACAACTAAGATTCAACTAAAATGTAATTCAAATGCATAGAAAGAGTATACAAACATCATCCAAAGCATTCAAAATGTAAATCAACAACATGATAAAGAAAGTAAAGATAGAAATGCTTAGGAGATGTTGATCTTCAAGCCTTCATCTTCACTTCATCATCTTTGATCCAAGGACTTCTTAGATGTATGAATATTTGAACTTCTAAGGATCCCTCCAGAAATGGCTTAGATCCCTATTTATACTATGGAGTGAAATCTGAGTTTTGAGCCTCCTTGTCCGAGCAGCTTCCTTGTTCGGTCGAGCAAGAGTTTTACAGGCCTCAAGTGTCCTCGACAGAGTCCAGCTTCCTTGTTCGAGCAGCCTCTTTACTCGGTCGAGCAGGATTTTACCTTGGCCGAGCAGAAGCTACTGACTTTTGATGTATCAATTTTATCACATTGCTCGGGAGAGCAAAGAGCTGTCTCAAGGCTTGCTCGGCCGGGCAAGGGTGGCCTGGTCTCAACCATTATGTACCTGACCGAGCAGAAATCTTCTTGGTCGAGCAGGAGTCTTCTGAGTTCGAACGTATCAGTTTTGATGTGTTGCTCGGCTGAGCAACCTTCCTTGTAATTTTTGTTCGGCCTAGGACCTTCTTGCTCGACCTAGGATCTCCTTGCTTGACCAAGGATCTCCTTGCTTAACTCAGACAAGTAGTCTCCTATGGTTTCTTTTGTGCACTTTTGTCTTGAATTCGCTCTCTTTTGCACTTGATAGCTCCATGATTATACTTCTTGAATAAACCCTAAAATAAGCATAACAAATATCAATTCTTTCATAAATTAATCGAAAACAAACAAGAATCAAAGATAGGATGCGTTCAAATAGTAGTATATTTGCACGCTATCAAGCAGCCATCCAAGAATTCAGATTAGAAGCCACACGGAAATCAGCAACTTCACACTTCGATCTACTCTACTTTTGTCTTGTTTTAAAATAATTTCACTATGTGCAACTTTCAATTTTAAAATACATCATGTTTTGCAATAAAATCACCATGAGTGAGTATCATAGTGTAGTGAGGATCCCTATGAATCCGTTGGTCAGATTATAAGCAAAGACTTGTACTTTACTCATGCATAATGAAGTTTTGATTGAAAAGTTGTGTTCTTGCCTTTATTTCTATGTTCTGAATTTTGAATGCCGGAGGATGGAACAAGAGTTGAACTTAGGATGTTTAGAATTCATGATTAGTAATGTTGGATAGCATTCGTGTGCCAGAGTGACAAGCGCAATTCAATAAGGTTAAGCTTAAACCGAACTTGAATTGTGTGTCCCTTGTATTTACGAATAAACACTAATTTGCTAATCCAAACTTCTTCAGCTAATCAGTAATATATATTCGCAGAGATCTATGATACATATAGTAGTTCACGTTCACTTTCACGCTAATATCATTCGTCGATCGTTTTAAGGATAGTTATTTTTTTCAAATTTACAAGCGTAATTTCTCCTGCCCGAATACATTTTGGTTTCCCTTCACTACTAGCGTTAAGCACATGATTTAGTAACACACGATAAAGCCCTGCCTAATGATCTGTTTCAACCTAGATTTTTTATATAGCATCATTCGGAAGGGTCGATTTTTGATACGGGTCAAATAGTCGAGCCTTTATTTAAAAAATTATGTTTATTTTACGGTTTCATGTTATGTACTATATAAGTTTATTTTCATTATTTTTATATTAAATGAAAAACTTGAGTTTCCATAATCTCTCAAATTTCTGTTATTACCTTTGAAATCGACGATTCTTGCTTCTCAATTTTCCGATTTTGCGGAAACAATGAGCTATTGATTTCTCTATCGCCAAATTCTTGACATTATGCGGAATCAACGAGATGTTGACACCTATTGTTCTTGTATGACCTCCCATGTTGCATCAGATTGGTATAAGTTTCCAACCCTAACTACAATTATGCCACCTCAAACGAAAAGGAGAGGAGCCACAGAAGCGGCACCCATAAAAAGTTGAGTTTCAGAGAGTTGTTGTAGATTTGCGTAGAGAACACTGATTTTTGGAGACAAATGAGATAAGATCAATAATGATTGGATGACGCTTTTGGGAGACTAATGTTGATGATTACTAAGACAATGACAATGATACTATTACGACCTACCATTTCGAACTGTTGGGAAATCTGCTTACACAACAAAATGTGTTTGCCTACTTTCACTACTACCGAAAAGTTTTCAATTTTTTATCAATGAGTCTATCGATATTCGTTTTTCCAGATGTGTGTCACAAATTATATTGGTGATGAGTAAGCTTCAGATTCAGAGCTTCAGATTCAGAGCTTCAGATTCAGTTTTTTTATGATCAATATGTGGCGCATGTGGATTGGATGCGTCATGTGTTATTCGAGGTGGATAATTAGTCTCCATCTAATGATAATTCACTTTGTGATTCGAGGACAATCTTTTTACCCCGGAGAGAATGATAAGGAACAAATAATATAGGTTGTTTTTAATTTTATTTTAGGGTTTCGTGTTGTTTACTATATGAGTTTATTTTCATTAGTTTGTCAAACAATTTTTTGATACTGAATGAAAAAACTAGAGTTTTCCAAATTTGCCAAGTTTCCATTATTTATTTTGAACCAACGAGTCTTGCTTCTCAATTTCTTCTTATTCTACAAAATCGACGAATAATTAATTTATCTATTGTCAACTTCTCAATATTCTGAGGAAGCAATAAATTGTTGACACCTATCGTTCTTATTTGCCCTCTCACAATTCATCAGGATCCTTTAGTGCGCCGATACTGTTCGCGCTTTTGGATAAACTATATGCACAAAACGTCCACACGTTGCATGTGGAACTTCAATTTCACCTAAACCTTGCCCCAAATATAGGTAAACACTCAACTGGTAAAATTAAACACCTACTAGCCAAAAATATTCAACCAAGAATTCTACTTATTAACATACAGTCCAAGAGTCGAAGCCGCCAGTAGTGTAAATGTAAGGCCTCGGTTTGCCTGATTCCAGATCATTTCTGGTGTTTGTCCCCATCGCAATGCTTGGACTGCTCAATTTCTCCAGTGTGAATGCCCTTCCAAGTGAGCAGTCATATGTTTTCTGAAGCAAGGGCAGATTCATATGTTGGTCAGTTGGTGCTGCTATAATTGACATATTGCACCAGGTAGGGCCGCAAGGGATGCAAGTACTTATATGTGAATATTTTTCACTTGATCTCTTTACCAGTGATATCCCCATTTCTGTAGGAGGATGCATCAAGATTGCCACCAATGGATGAGAGCAATGCAGATAAACCGTCATTTGAGTTACCAGCGTTGGCAGCAATCCCAAGCCCTAATAGTCTCGCCTTCTTGGGACCAAATATTGATGTATGGCTCAGCATCATTTCTTTGAAACCTGGATTTCCAAGATAGGGTCGCACTGTGTCAAGTCCTGCATGGACGGCGAGACGATCTAGCTCTATTTGCCTCCTGCTGCTACTCCATGGGAAATTTTCTTGCTGCTCAGTTGAAGATGGTGATGGGGAGGACATCGTTCCCAACCCTTGAAGGAACGAAGTATTGCTGGATGAAGACCCCATTTGCGCTGCTCTTTGTAGAAGTGCAGTAGCTGACATGGCTGCCTGCGTCGGCGGTGCATACTGATGGCGCTCTTGACCAACACGTCCGAAGAATGACGAAGACCCTTGAGTAGCTGACACGCAGAGTGACATGTGTTCAGTGGAGGATGGTATTGAGAAATTAGCAAAGTTGCGGGGATGTGTCACTGATTGAACCAGGTTTGTGAATCCTGGGGTCTGAGTCTGCATTCTCCCTGAGGTAGATGATGATGTGAATAAGCTGGCAAACATGCTACTACCAGAACTCGGACTGTTTCTCTGACTATCTCTAATATTACTGCCTCCTGTCATGCCAACTGCTTCATCTGTCTGTGGCACTTCCTCGTTGACTTTCTTCACATAGTCTGGAGCTTCTGCTCCCAAAATAAATAGAAAGAAATTAGTGACCTCCCAGTAAGGTTATCGCTACGCAAAAAATATATCCGGAATGGATTCCTCTTTGAAAAAGCTGATATATTAGCTTTTCAGTTTTCTTTAAATTGTTGGCTCATGCGTGTATCAGCAATCTTTATTCATTAAAGGACTAACTGTAAGGGCGTTAAACAAATAACAGAAAGATTCTACAGAGGCCAAAGGGATGGACAACACTTGGCGATTCCTGAAGTCTTTGGCTAGAACACTCAAGTTGAATTAAATACTAGTAAATGACTACTTGCACTATATTCCAATTTCATGATTAGCAGCTGACCCAGAGGAAAACTAACAACTAGTAAGCACCAAGAATAATTTTGAATGTGTTCCTTTAGCAAAACATATTGGCAACATAAATTTAGTTAATGACTTGAAACAGACTTGTACCTGAAGCAATATCGTCATCAGTAGCTGGATCTGGAGCTGGCTGCAGTGGTGAACCAGGAGCAGCAGTGTTTTGAGATTTTGAATCATTTATTGGATCTGAACTTTTGGGATTCAGCAGAGTCTCTGTTGCTTTTGAACTCTCCTCGGCAAGTGCATCACAAAAGGCTCTGTGAGTAATGAAACTATCCCTCCTGCACTACCAAGAGGTAAATATTCAGACACTGATATGGTATTGATTTGATACACCTGAACATGATAATCAAGACACAGAAAATAATATGAACCTGGAAAACAAGGTTCCACAATCACATTTGTACTCGCGAGTGCCGCAAATCTTGGCATGAGCTTTCCAATCAGACTGAACAGCATACTTCTTGGAGCACTTTTCACATTTCCACTTCTTTTCCCCATGCTTTCGACAAAAATGCTTCTTGATCCCAGTTAAATCCCCTAAAGCTCTAGAGGGATCATGATGAACACAAGACTTCTCAGGGCAAACATAGACTCTTTTCTTAATATCTTTACTTGATCTCTGCCTAAGCTTCCATGGGAGATTGTGGCCACGCCTGTGGAGCTGCAGGTTCTGATCCCGCTGAAAACCCTTACTGCAAATTTCACATACAAACCTGTTTGTGGCCATCAGCGTCTTGGGCGACAAAGCAACCACTTCAGCATCAGGGTCTGAATGCAAACATCAAACACAAAACAACCTCAAATTAACGAGTAGACAATAATGTTGACCTTATCACTTTAAACAGTATCATTCTGTGTCTGTACCGGGCATTCCAGGAAGATTGCGCTTCTTTTTAACAGCGGCAGAAACAGGAGGAGGTTGGTCGCCAGACGATGATGCACCGCCACTGCCGATGGATGCAGCCATGACTTCACAGCAGCAACAACTGGCCACTCGTTCTTCAAATCCTCAACTTGCCACGTGGAGCTTGAAAAGCTAGAAATCAGGTCGGGTTTAATCTGGGGTTTGGGACAGTGGTGATGGGAAGATGGATTCACGCGAGGAAATCGGGAATCGGAGGAGAACAGATTCGGACAAAAGATTTGATGAAAATGCAACAAAAGTCTTCGCACACTTTTCTTCCCTTTTACACTACCGGACAAAACAATATTTTTTTTCGATTTTTCTACTTCATTCAACCATAATTATTTAATAATGCTCTCTATTTACAAACTAGCCCTCTATCTATTGCAATGTACAAATTAGCTGCTCCAATGACTTAGAAATTAGAATTATTCATTATTTGCTGATTAAAACTTGCAGTGTTTTTAAAATCGAACCGACCCGTGACCCGGCGAGGTAGGTGGGTCACTGGGTTAATGGGTCAACCTGGTCGATTCGAGGGTCAATTCATATTAGGTGTAATTATATTTAAATAGATTATGAATTTAAAATAATTTAAAATATGATACATTTATTTATAAAAATACTGTATATTGTGTTTACTTATTTTTGTCAAGCGTATAAGTCATAACTTATTAGGTTAAATATGAGATTGTAATGAAAAAGTCAAAATATTTTTTTTCTTTATTTAAATTCTTAAAACTTTACTTTTTATAAAAATTGGGTCAACCACTGGGTCACCGGGTCCGGGTCACCGGGTCAACCGGCCGGGTCACCGGTTCTTGACCAGGTTTGACCGGGTTTAATGCATAAACGGGTCAACATGTGAACCGATCCGGTTGGACCACCGGGTCCGGGTCAACCGGGTAGGGTCGGGTTTTAAAACACTGCTTGCATTACGGTTTACACGTCCCTGATTATATTACTTTATGGGTTTTTGCGTGAATTTTACTATTTTAGTCTTTGATTAATTTAATAAATTCATATATATATGTAGGGTTAAGTTCTAGAAGGACATTAAGTATTTGTGAGACCGAAGGACGAAATCTCAACCGTTAGATTAGATTAATATACGGTTGAGATTAAAGTTGGTTTTTATATAATAGGCGGTTGGATTTGCAAAAAACCCTAGCGGTTGAGAGTGACGGTTACTTTTTTGAATCAAATCTCATCCGTTGGATTATTAGTAATCAACGGTTGGGATCATGTCTCACCGTCTCACATATTTTTATGTGTCCTCCTTGAACCTTACTCTATATATGTATTCCATGTATAAAATGAAAGAGGTCAAATTGAAGGTTTCTTTGGAACCACAATTCAGATTCATAATACCTCTCCTTTTTCTCTAATATCACTTTAACTAATAATTATTTAATTATGGTAGATCTCTTCAATTTTTATTTATATTAATCATATGAGTGAAGTCTAGAAGGACATCTAACTAAATGTGAGATCCTGAGACACGATCGGGAGTTGATTATTAATAATCTAACAGATGAGATTTTGTCCTAAATAGAACCTCAAAACTCAACCGCTAGGATTTTCTGCAAATTCAACCACTCTTTTAATAAAAACAACTTTAAAAAAGAAAGAAAAACAACTTTAAAAAAGAAAGGAAAACAACTTTTAATCTCAAATGTTGGATTATCAAAATCTACGGCAGAAATTAAGTCCTTCAGTCTCACATATTCTTAATGTTTCTTTATAACTCAACTCTTAATCATATTATATCAATGATAAATGCACACAAACATTTTAACCTTTGATTTCATTAATCTAATAGTTGAGATCATAAGTAATTTTAATTAATATGATGATTAATTAGTAAAAATACGCAGTTGAGAATGATCCTCTTAAAACCTGAACCTATGTGGATAAAAGAACTAGTTCCAATTAACTTGTGAGGTTTTATTGTTAAAGCTTTTGAGTAGAATAGGATAGCCGATCCTTTAACTTCTCTTATCCTTTGTTGATGGTTAAGTTGTAGTACAATTTTATTCATTTTAAAATTAAAATTGAATATTTTATCAACAAAATTAAAATTGAATATAACTGATATGAACAAATTTCTAGGAGGACATCTAACTTTTGGTAAGATGGTGAGACATTATCTTCATTGCTTATTATTAATAATCCAACGGATGGGATTTTACCAAAAAATAAACGTCAAATCTTACCGACCTTGTTTTTTGCAATTAAAATTAACTACAAATCAAAATTAATCTCAACTGCTAATTTTATCACATCAACAACTAAAATTACGTCATCTTTGTTGGAAAATGTTTAAATAAAACATTTATTGGTAATCATCATGATGGTTTCAAATAGATTTTATGTCATGAGTGGTTACCAATAATATTTTTATATTTTAAGAACGACGACTCCTACTATTATAAGATATAGAGAGAAAATATTGTAAAATCTCAATCCTCCATAAGGTTTGTAGTCATGTTATGTGTCGGTGATAGTGGAAGATAGTCATTCATTCGCCTTCTCCACACCGGGTGCACGTGAGTGAAAGTTGGATTGTTGTATATCCTCGGAGACAAATTGCCTAGAGGAAACCCAGCACCGAGTGGGAAGGCAATATTGTTTTGAGGAAAGCGCCGAGCATGCCTCAGTTACATACGGTTTTGTATTTCTACATTTGCTATTTAATTTTTACCACTTTCCATTTTAATTATATTATTCAGTAATTTCATTAACTGTATATTTCCTGTCTATTTTACACAGTTATTCTAACAATCTTAAAACAATATTTGATCCTCTTATAGACACGTTTAACGGTTTAAATATTTGGAATTACTAACCGGATATGAAAGGTAAAATGTGCACTACTAAGTAGTTTACAAATAATTTCTTCATATCCTCAAAGGTGTAGGCATTAGGCAGATGTTAAAAGTGACAAGCACCAGAACAAAAGACTTGACAGTGATCGAGGTTTGGTAAATGTTTATAATCATAAACTATATTATTATGATACTAATTGGTAATATCTTTAAGGTCGTTGAATCCATGCGAAGGTTTTTTTATTACGCATCTTAATTTGTATTGATTTGTTAAGTGAAAACTTCGTTTATTGTGTTGAAACATACCGTGATCCTTTGAGAGTTTGAATATGGAATTTAATGCATGGAATGGGGTAAAGAGCTCTGAAGGTGGCACTTGAGTCATAATTTTTGGTATTAATATTTGGGTTTAAAGTTAGTTTATTAAATGATAATTATGTCATCAACCATCATGACTTTATGAGGTGGAAACTTATGACTAGGCCTCAACATTGGGCTTAGTAGGGCCGGCCCGAGCCCTATATATATGAGGCTTAGAGTCGGACCGGACGTAATTTAATGTACCCTTTACTATTTATTAGGATCGGGTAGGGTTGGACTTTGTCTAATATATAAGGTCCTTTGAAACCCTAAGCTCTATATTTTTAAAGGCATTAATTTTTTTATTAACGTATTATTCTTTTAAATTTACAATTTATAACATGAATAATTAAATGTTTTTTGATTGATTTAACAGGGAAAGGTTCAAATGATAACCTATTTTAAAATGAAAACTTAGAACTAATGTGAGTCTTAAGATGTAGGAATTAAATGGTTTGGATTGATGACCTCATTAATCAAATATTAATTATTTTTAGAGATGAAAGGGCACACTTGTCATTTCAGATCAATATAGTTAATAAATGGATTATTTTAAATTACATAAAAAATTTAGTTTATATAATTGATTTTAAAATTTTAAATTAGTGGATATATAAAGTGCATCACTAAATACTTTAAAAGTGCATCAATTTTTTAATAAAAAGTGCATCACTAGAAATTTAAAAAATGCATCAAAATTTAAATAATTGTAATAATTTTTTAATATGCGGATTGTAATGCACTTTTTAAAAAATATTTTAATGCACTTTTTTTTAAAATATTGTAATGCACCTTTTAAATATTGTAATGCACTTTTAAAAAATATTTTAATGCACTTTTGCAAAAATATTGTAATGCACTTTTTTATAAAAATATATAAATACACTTTCAAAAAATCATTAATTATCAATTATAAAAATTGAATTGACAAGTGTGCCCCTCATATTGATTGATGATAGTAATTACCATATTAATAATGTCATTAATCACATCCATTGAATTGTTTGATCGTGTGGTTTATATTGGTTCTAAGTTTTTATTTTAAATGTGGTTTGTACCGGAACCAAACCCATATAACATATCTAATACTTATGTTATTTTTATAAAATATAAAACTACACATTTAAAATAAATTAAGCTTATACTAAGTATTTTATTTAAATATACTGAAACACATTAGGGCTCGTGAGCAGGGTTGGGCTTTGCCACTGTGGCACGTGTTTGATTATTGACCTTAAGGGTCGGTCTTTTTAGGCCCAAACTAAGGGCAGGGTCGAGCTTCTAACCGAGCGGTCTTAGGGCCGCCCTTAGGACTTTCGAGCCTTAGGGCTAAATGTTAAGGCCTACTTATGACATGAGACTAACTACTTTAAGGTGCGATTTGCTTTCCAGATGAAGTAAAAGTGTTAGTGCGTTACGGTAAAATTAAACGACTGATGTCACACGTGACAGGAAGTTTTAATGCTCCTTTTATTGACAATAAATGATTAACATTATTTGCACATGAGACAAAACTTGAATTTGTGATGAATGTTTTTAACGGTTACCTGCTGAGTATGTTCAAGTCTTTTGAGTTTCAGGAGGATGAAGTAGAACTGAAAACATGTGGACTTGGCGAGCTGTGGGATTTTACATACATATTTTGATTAGATTTTTCTAATTGTACCCTACTACTTTTATAATGTTAGTTTCGGGAAAATAAGACTAGCTGGTCTCTGATTTCCACCTGATTTGTACAGCATGAGCTTTAATCGGTGTTTAGCTTTGGACTGGCTTGTTGCAATGAATGAGCCAAGTCATGGACAATTTAAAAGTCGCTAATCAACTTAAAAAATAATATTAAGAATAAATCAGTGAATTGATTATTCTTAGTGCACTACTTGAGATGAAAGAATCATTCTAATGAGTCAAGGTAGATTGTGAAATGAGTGCGCATCAGATGGATTTATTATTGGAATTGATTATTCAAATTTGGTGGATTAAAAGTATAAATTTAAAGTTATATTTGATCAGGGGTAATCATATATTCTTTCTTTTGAAGGAAGAGTTGTGAAATGGTGAAATTATTTCATAATAAGCGATGATTTAAGATTCACATGTCGTTAAAGACGAATATCAAATATTTTTATAACTGGTTAAAGTAGAAAATTAAATTTTATTCTGTCTTTAATGGGAGATGAATGTCATTTATAAGTTGAAAATCGACTTAGAATATTATATGGAAAAGTGTTGTCATAGAAATTGATGGTGATATTAATATCATGATCATGTCCTATTGAACTTAGAGATGCATTATTATTGACATGATAAATGAAAATTCTCTTAGTTCAAAAAGATAACATTAGGAAATGTGTGAAGTTGGAGGAAAATGATGCAAATCATTTAATATCAATTTTATTGATTGAGATGAATAGTCTAAATGAATTAAATACTTAATTACATTAAACTTTTTCAATGTTTGGAATAAATAATTTGTCAAGGGTTAATGACATATTAATTTTCCACGTTAATGGACAATTGATGAATACCATCATGAGTAGGTATTTAAATGAGTTTAATTGATTATGAATATAGAGATCATAATAATCCAAGACTATTCAACTGATTTCTCACAAAAGAGAATTATTTTCCTTCTATGAAAGAGGAAAATAATGAAGTAAAAGACTCCCACAAGGAGAAGAAGTCTCATAGTAAATTATACGAAGTAAAGATTAAATCTTTATAAAAATAATTTACAAATGTGGGGGTTTATGAATCTTGATTCAATGCTCATCCAATTGAAAATTATTTTTTTATATGAGTGACGAAAGTGTGGACACAGTAACACATGTTATGAATTTGTGTTTGGTTTTGTAGAAATGATGAAGACATTATGAAGTACACAAAATCATTATTAAACACAAGTTTATATAAATGATGTGATAGTAGTCTATGTGATTTTTACTGGTTAAAATTAAATGCACAACTAGTGTGGTTTAATTGAATCAATCACAACACGTTGAGATATTCAGGACGATTATAAAGAGATAGTTTATTATCTCTAAAACTCCAATATTGGATAATATTTGTCCATGAATACAGAAGATGGAATTAATCATTTTGAATATATTGGTGAGTGCATAGGAGTATAGTATTATGCTCACAAATTAATTGTGGAGCAAACGTATAATAATATTTATCTAAATTGTGAAGGTAAATATGTGTAAGAGTGACACCGTAAATCTTTTCAAAGAAAGTTGTTGCAAATTATGCGAAACAAATTGTTTTGAACATACTTTAAGAGTAGTGAAAGTGGTGAGAATTCATAGTGCACTATTAGATTTCGATCATGTCAACGGAATACGAGAAAATCTTTTGTAATTATCAAGAGTACAAATTATTGTTAACTTGGTTCCCTTGAGAGCGGTGTACAAGTTGGGACTCAACATAATGAAATGCCAAGAGTTGATAGGAAGAGGATTATAGATAACTGATTGATGTTTTTATTTAAGCATAATATGTTATTGGAAAGAAGAGTCATATAAATTAAGAGTCGCAACTTAAAAAATGATAAAGAACGTGACATTTCTTAGTTTATGATGATCATCATGAATGTGAGGATATTGTTAAGTTAGCTAGTTACATTTGAATATGTTTCTAGTAAAGATGAAATGTATCCTGACGAGCACGTCGTTGAGTGCTGCAAATTTGTCGCGACTCTCCTACTAGTATAGTATTGGTAAGCTGGGGTCAATCCACAGGGAACGGTGAGAAGTCGTCTTTTGATCTACTGCTAAAGATTGGGGTTTATGTGAATTAAACAAGTAAAAGAAAGAAAACAGAAGCGTGAGTATACTACTGGCGCACAGAACAAAAACAAGTGTGAACTATAAGTAAGAGATGAGCTCAGCTTAGACTTATCACTATGAACTTCTATGTTTATCACGGGTTTTTCTAAGGATCTATGACAGGTTGTTCACGCAAGCTAAGGTCCGGTAAAGGCTTAATAACTTACACATATATTCCGGTTAAGGTCTATATGATATTACTACCCAACCTAGTCTAATTAACCACGAATCCCGGTAAGGTAGTGATTAACTATTCTAGTGCTACTCCTATTCATTCACTGTAACGTACCTCTGATAGTTTAACGTTAGATAATAGAATCTATAATTAGGTCTGTGGCTAAAGGCTTCGCCTAACTATCTAAACTAGTTATCATGCAAGTTTGCTCAGAGTAATAATACTAAACAGGTCATGCATTAAGAATAAAACCTCAAAACATATAATTCATAGATTAAAGTCTAAACTGAATTCAGAAAGTTAGCTAGACATGCTGAACATATTCATCTCAAAATTTATATGAAAACAACAAGTATAAATTCTATAGGCTGGTGCGCGCGTCGTCAGTGCGCATCTCAGTCTTGCGCCGGCAGATTCCGATCTGTCATTCTAATCAGCTCTAAGCTTCCTCTTCTACGTAATTATGTACATGTCTGGAGTTTCCGGGTAGCTGCATATTATACTCTTGCCTTCTAGGGTTCCACGAATAATTAGGCAAGAGAATATATCCTTATCACTAAAAATCAGCTTTAGAAATATCTTTATCTCTAAATTCCAGACTTCGAAATATTCTTTGCGTGTGATGACGTCATCGCTCCGAATATTTCGCTGATTGCTGACGTCATCGCTCTGCTTTGCTCTGCGCGACCCATACTTGCGCGCTACACTGCTCGCGCGCTCGTTGGTCTTTGGCTCTTATCAACTTTGTTGTCTTTTGTTCCGAGATTCAGCCTTCTTGTTGCACTTTTGTTGTAACTCTTTCAATTAACCTGAGATACAAAACTACACCAAAAGCGTAATCTTATATTAAATATGTTAGAATCTAAGCAGTGTAAAGGACCGAAAACAGCATACAAAAGTGCTCTATCAAATCCCCCACACTTACTCTTGTTAGTCCCTGAACAATCCGGCTTCCTTACCTCTTGTGTAATGTACGCGTGAATGTTGGACTTACTGCGCCACATGTCTGCGCCACCCACACAACCTGCGCAATTGTGACAATACAACACAAAACTGATTTAAGTAATTAATTCAAAACTCTGTTTTACCTCTCTTGTGGAATGCATACCAATTTGGATGATTGAGAGATAGTCCTGTTTAAGCACCGGTCACCGACTTCTTCTTGATTTGCAATTGCATGGTTATTCGTTTTCGCTTTTTCTGGTATGTGATTGATTTGCGTCTTAGGGTTTCTGAGCTTTACGTCTTTGTCGCTTAACTTTTTGTTCTCGGACAGTTTGATACACACTTTGTTGCACGATTTCTTCTTTTCATTGTTTCGGCCTTTTGAGCTTTCACTTTGAACTGAATACTTTCTGGTCCGGATATTATTCTTCCCTAGAACGGTTTCCAGTCATGGCCTTCGGATAGCAGCTATGGAACCACGCCTCGCTCTCGCTTCTGTCTAGTTGTGCGCAAGTCAGGTCACGCGTTTGCAACTGTGCGCCCTTTCCTGAGCAACTAACTTTAGCAAAGACGGCCTGTTTTCCCGTCTCGTCACGCCATTAGGGTTTCGCCTTCAGCATCTGCGTGACTGAGCCTGCTCTTTATCCTTTGACCGCGAAGTACCAACCTCCACGATTACTCATAACCATACAACCGCTCCTCAAGTTTGGTTCGATTGACTGCTTCTCTAGGACGTTTCTATCAACTCCACATCCCTCTTTATTCCACTCAAGAGAACACACAAAATTTGAAAAAATTATCAAAAATGTCGTATACGCACAAATTAACACAGGTGCGCGAGTAACGCACACAGGTCGCGCATGCCAATGTATCTCGCGCACAATTACCTTTTGAGATTTCATATGTCAGCTTAGTCTATGCTAGAAAAACGAAAAAATTTAAACTAACTGTTCCTAAGATAGATGTACTACTACCCCCCACACTTAAACAAAAACGTGTCCTCACGTTATGCACAAGTAGTAAAGAAGGCAGTAATAAAAACGGGTTACCTCCCGGAAGTGTCGTGGTTTAGCGTCGCTGGCTCGACAGTATCTCGTCCTTTTACTGTTCAGGCGGCCCATTTGTGACACCCTTCGTTGGTGCGCTAGTAGGTTCTGTAGTGAACAACTCTCGCTCGTCTGGTACTAGTAAATCAAACTCTTGCGCAGTGGTACAGGACCAAAGAGGTAATGCTTGAGTCGTTGACCATTGACCTTGAAGCGGTGACGATCGTTTTCACCTTCTATCTCCACTGCTCCGTACGCGAAAACCTTTGTGACAATGTATGGGCCAGTCCATCTGCTACGCAACTTCCCTGGCATAATCTTCAACCGAGATGAGAATAATAACACCTTGTCACCATTATTGAAAGAACGGCGTAATATGAACTTATCGTGATATAATTTCGTGCGCAATTTGTAGTCGCACGTGCTGTCATATGCGTCAACGCGCAGCTCATCTAGCTTGTTCAAATCCAGCATCCTTTCTCGCCCCGCACTGTCCAGATCCAGATTGCATGTACGCAATGCCCAATAAGCCTTGTGCTCTAATTCCACTGGAAGGTGACATGCTTTCCCATAGACCAGTCGGAAAGGGGAGGTGCCAATTGGAGTCTTGAAGGCTGTTCTATATGCCCATAGCGCGTCATCTAACCGTAGGCTCCAGTCTTTACGTGTTGGTTTGACCATCTTCTGAAGTATTCACTTGATTTCTCTGTTGGAGATCTCGGCCTGACCGTTTGTTTGTGGATGATAAGCGTAGACGTTCTATGTTGGACCCCGTAGTGTTTGAGTACCTGTGCCACCATCCTGTTACAAAAATGAGTTCCTTGGTCACTGATCAGTGCCTTGGGTACACCATAACGGCAGAAAACGTTAGTGCGCAAAAAATCGGTAACAGTTTTAGCATCATCTTTTCTCATAGCTTTAGCCTCAACCCATTTAGACACATAATCTACAGCTACTAGAATGTACTCAAATCCGAATGAGGGAGGGAAAGGACCCATGAAATCAATCCCCCATAAATCGAACACCTCGTCTACCATGATAGGCATTTGAGGCATCTCATTGCGCGCGGATATATTGCCCGCGCTGACATCTATCACAACTCTTGCAATGTGCATATGAATCCCTAAACAATGCGGCCAATAAAATCCTGAATCTAAGATTTTTACTAGTCCGTTTAGGGCCAAAATGCCCACCACATGCATGTTCATGGCAGAAAGCTAGGACCGATTCTATTTCATGGTCTGGGATGCAGCGTCTAAGTATTTGGTCGGGCCTATTCTAAACAAGTACGGATCATCCCATAGGTACATTCTAGCATCATGTTTTAATCGTAATCTTTGCGGTTTATTGAATGATGGGGGAAACGTACCAGTGACCAGGTAGTTCACAATGTGAGCATACCATGGTACCTTACCCTGTATGGTCATTATGTGTTCGTCCGGGAAGGTATCCTTAATGACGCCTTGCTCTTCCTTTTTGACAATACGACTCAAGTGGTCTGCTACTGTGTTATCCGATCCCTTCTTGTCCTTGATGTCTATATCAAAAACCTGTAAAAGTAACAGCCAACGCATAAGTCTCGGTTTAGTTTCCTTTTTGAACATCAAATACCTTAGTGCCGCATGATCTGAAAATATGATGACTTTGGTCCTTAATATGTATGCACGGAATTTTTCTAGGGCAAAAACAATGGCTAGCAGCTCCTTCTCAGTGGTCGTGTAATTCCGTTGTGCGGGGTCCAGTGTGCGCGATGCATAGTAGATAGCGTGAGGTTTCTTGTCTTTGTGCTGACCAAGTACTGCGCCAACAGCATAGTCGCTCGTGTCACACATTAGTCTGAATGACAAGTTCCAATCTGGCGTCTGTAGTACTGGCGCACTAGTTAGTGCGGTCTTCAGTGCGTCAAACGCTGCGTGACAGGCATTTGTAAAATCAAACACTACATCCTTCTGCAGGAGGTTAGACAACGGAGTTGATATTTTGGAAAAGTCTTGAATGAAACGTCTATAAAATCCAGCGTGCCCTAAAAAGGATTTAATATCTCTAACATTAGTAGGGTATGGTAAGCTAGTAATAAGATCTATCTTTGCCTTATCTACCTTTAATCCTTCCCTTGAGACAATATGGCCGAGCACCACTCCATGTGTGACCATGAAGTGACACTTTTCGTAATTAAGGACTAGGTTTTTAGATATGCAACGTTTCAAGACTTTATCTAAATTCTCTAAACACGCGTCAAATGTATCACCATGCACAGTAAAATCGTCCATGAAAACTTCAATGCATGATTTCCAACATGTCCGAGAATATACTCATGACTAACCTATGGAACGTCCCTGGCACGTTACACAATTCAAATGACATGCGCTGGAAAGCAAACGTGCCGAAAGGGCATGTGAATGTTGTCTTTTCTTGGTCCTCCGAAGCTATGTGAATCTGATTATACCCTGAAAATCCATCCAAGAAACAGTAATGGGGTTTACCTGCCAATCGGTCAAGCATCTGATCTATAAATGGTAGAGGGAAGTGGTCCTTGCGCGTCACTGCATTCAGCTTCCGGTAGTCTATGCACATGCGTCATCCGGTTTGTATTCTTTTCGGTACCAGTTCCCCTGCTGCGTTTCCCTCTACTGTGATCCCACCTTTCTTTGGAACAACATGAATTGGGCTTACCCACTGACTATCAGAGATCGGATAAATGATTCCAGCGTCTAGCAACTTAATGATCTCTTTCTGCACTACCTCCATCATGATAGGGTTAAGTCTACGCAGGGCATCTCTGCACGGTTTTGCTCCATCTTCTAACAGAATTCGATGCATGCACACGTCCGGACTGATTCCGCGCAAGTCATCCAGTGTCCATCCGATCGCGCGCATGTTCTCGCGCAGTACGTCCACCAGGTGCGCTTCTTGCGCGGGTTCCAACTGGTTCTTTATAATTACTGGCTTAGTCTCATTATCTCCCAAAAACACATACTTCAGGTGCTCCGGGAGTTGCTTTAATGTGATCTTTGGTTCCTGCATGTTGTGCGAGATAGCTGTGTCAGCAACACATAATTCAGTACCAGGAATAGGATACCTCGTGTCTTCAGTTTCGGATGGACTGCCCGTGTTGTCTTCTTCTCCGCATGCGTCTTACAGTGCGCAATTCTACTGGCGCGCATGCTCATCTTTCACTGCTTCATCAATGATTTCTAGTGCATTCACCGTGGAATCATCATGTGGGAACTGCATCCCCTTGAATATATTGAAGTGTATAACCTCACCGTCAACTTCCATCGATAGAGTTCCCTTCCACACATCAATTCTTGTTCGTGCGGTCATCAGGAACGGTCGGCCAAGCAGTACTTGCGTGGTGTTAGTGGAGACGTTTCCTTCCATTTCTAATACATAGAAATCAGCTGGGAACACCAATTCTCCTACTCTCACTAATACATCCTCAACCATACCTACCGGTTTCTTGCAAGATCTGTCTGCTAATTGAATCATCAACCCTGCAGGCTTAAGTGGTCCAAGACGCAAAGATGTATATAGAGAGTGAGGTAAAACATTTATAGAAGCCCCCAGATCTATCATGCAATTGTCTACTGCAGAATTACCGATCGTGCATGGTATAGTAAATGTACCTGGATCCCGGCATTTTGGTGGTACCTTATGTTGCACTATTGCTGAGGCGTTCGCGTTAAGCTGCACTTGCTCTCTATGTCCTTCCTTCCTCCTTTTGTTCGTGCATAGATCCTTGAGAAACTTTGCGTACCGCGGAATTTGTTTCAATGCATCTATAAGTGGAATGTTGATTTCCACCTTACTGAACAAATCATATAACTCCTAATCTAACTCGGTTTGCTAGGGTTAGTGCTCTGTGTCGGGAAGGGGAGTGGTATGTTGCCGTTAGACTGTTTATCCTTCCTTGCAACAGGTGCGTCTGGCTCTGACGCTGAGTTACGAATCTGCGCGTCTGCGTTTTTCCTTACGCGAGTGACCATTGGCGCACCAGACGTTTCTTTGCCCGATCTGAGTAATACTGCGTTGACACTATTTTGAGAATTAGCTTTAGCTACCTTTCTGTTATTTGCTAGTTCGGTCACGGTTGCAGAGATTTGTGTCAACTGGTTTTCAATTAGAGTAAAACGCTTCTCGTTTTGCTCTTCATTCTTCCGCACCGTCTCAGCCAACTGACCCACAATATCCTCCAATGATCTCTTCGGCTGCTGGTTATACCGCGCTGGCTCTTCAGCGCGTTTGTGCGACGGATTGTAGGAAGCAGCTGGCGCGTAAGGTCGCGCGCCAATGGGAGCATTAGGTTGCGCGCGCCAGTCAGCGCGCGGTCTCTGGAAATTCTGCTCGTTCTTCCAACTAAACCCGTTGTCAGCTAATCCGAATCTAGGCTGTCCTTGCCTAGCTTGCCCATTATTCCATCCACCTATAGCATTCACATCTACGTTTTTTTCGAACAGGGTGGGGCACGCGTCTGTCTGATGATCTGTGGCGTGACAGAATTCGCATGGTCTAGCATCGGCGCTTTGCTTCATCATCAACTTCTGCATCATATCTTTGAGTTCTTTAATTTCTCCAGTAACGTCCACTTGATGCAGTGATCTAGCGCGATTGTTCTCTAAAGACACTTGATACCTGACTTGGTCCGCGGTGTCTTCTATTAACTTCCAAACATCCTCCGGGTACATGTTCCTCACATTGCCTCCTGCGCAAGCATTCAGCAGTCCGAGTTCCATCTCAGTAAGTCCATTGAAGGAGTTTTCTATCAGCAAATGTTGCGGGAGTCCATGATTGTAACAGTTCGCCTCTAGTTCCCTAAACCGCTCATAGTATTCTGATAACGACTCTCCATGCAACTGTTTTGGCGCGGCTAGCTCTCTCCTGAGTAATGACACCTTAGCCGCAGGGTAGAACTTGTCCAAGAACCGTTCCTGCAACTCAGGCCATGTCCTTATTGAACCGGGTGCTAGCCCCATCAACCACTGTCTAGCCGAATCATAAAGTGAGAATGGGAAAGCTCTTAACTTCAACAACTCTGGGTCCTCATTCCCATTCCTCATATTCTCACAGATGGCTGCAAATTCTCTGACATGTTTCACCGAATTCTCACTAGCCATACCATGGAACTTTGGTATGTAGTGAACAAGCTGGGTCCTTAACTCGAAATGACCATCCGGAGGCAGCACGATGCACCATGGCTGATTAACTGCCTGTGGGGCAGACATCTCTTTGTGGACACAGTAACACATGTTATGAATTTGTGTTTGGTTTTGTGGAAATGATGAAGACATTATGAAGTACACAAAATCATTATTAAACACAAGTTTATATAAATGGTGTGATAGTAGTCTATGTGATTTTTACTGGTTAAAATTAAATGCATAACTAGTGTGGTTTAATTGAATCAATCACAACACGTTGAGATATTCAGGACGATTATAAAGAGATAGTTTATTATCTCTAAAACTCCAATATTGGATAATATTTGTCCATGAATAAAGAAGATGGAATTAATCATTTTGAATATATTGGTGAGTGCATAGGAGTATAGTATTATGCTCACAAATCAATTGTGGAGCAAACGTATAATAATATTTATCTAAACTGTGAAGGTAAATATGTGTAAGAGTGACACCGTAAATCTTTTCAAAGAAAGTTGTTGCAAATTATGCGAAACAAATTGTTTTGAACATACTTTAAGAGTAGTGAAAGTGGTGAGAATTCATAGTGCACTATTAGATTTCGATCATATCAACGGAATATGAGAAAATCTTTTATAATTATCAAGAGTACAAATTATTGTTAACTTGGTTCCCTTGAGAGCGGTGTACAAGTTGGGACTCAACATAATGAAATGCCAAGAGTTGATAGGAAGAGGATTATAGATAACTGATTGATGTTTTTATTTAAGCATAATATGTTATTGGAAAGAAGAGTCATATAAATTAAGAGTCGCAACTTAAAAAATGATAAAGAACGTGACATTTCTTAGTTTATGATGATCATCATGAATGTGAGGATATTGTTAAGTTAGCTAGTTACATTTGAATATGTTTCTAGTAAAGATGAAATGTATCCTGACGAGCACGTCGTTGAGTGCTGCAAATTTGTCTCGACTCTCCTACTAGTATAGTATTGGTAAGCTGGGGTCGAATCCACAGGGAACGGTGAGAAGTCGTCTTTTGATCTACAACTAAAGATTGAGGTTTATGTGAATTAAACAAGTAAAAGAAAGAAAACAGAAGCGTGAGTATACTACTGGCGCACAGAACAAATACAAGTGTGAACTATAAGTAAGAGATGAGCTCAGCTTAGGCTTATTACTATGAACTTCTATGTTTATCACGGGTTTTTCTAAGGATCTATGACAGATTGTTCACGCAAGCTAAGGTCCGATAAAGGCTTAATAACTTACACATATATTCCGGTTAAGGTCTATACGATATTACTACCCAACCTAGTCTAATTAACCACGAATCCGGTAAAGTTAGTGATTAACTATTCTAGTGCTACTCCTATCATTCACTGTAACGTACCTCTGATAGTTTAACGTTTGATAATAGAATCTATAATTAGGTCTGCGGATAAAGGCTTCGCCTAACTATCTAAACTAGTTATCATGCAAGTTTGCTCAGAGTAATAATACTAAACAGGTCATGCATTAAGAATAAAACCTCAAAACATATAATTCATAGATTAAAGTCTAAACTGAATTCAGAAAGTTAGTTAGACATGCTCATCTCAAAATTTATCTGAAAACAACAAGTAGAAATTCTATAGCCTGGTGCGCGCGTCGTCAGTGCGCGTCTCAGTCTTGCGCCGGCAGATTTTCCGATCTGTCCTTCTAATCAGCTATAAGCTTCCTCTTCTACGCAAATATGTACATGTCTGGAGTTTCCTGGTAGCTGCATATTTATACTCTTGTCTTCTAGGGTTTCCACGAATAATTAGGCAAGAGAATATATCCTTATCACTAAAAATCAGCTTTAGAAATATCTTTATCTCTAAATTCCAGACTTAGAAATATTCTTTGCGCGTGATGACGTCATCGCTTCGGATATTTCGCTGATTGCTGATGTCATCACTCTGCTCTGCGCGACCCATACTCGCGCGCCACACTGCTCGCGCGCTCGTTGGTCTTTGGCTCTTATCAACTTTGTTGTCTTTTGTTTCGAGATTCAGCCTTCTTGTTGCACTTTTGTTCTAACTCTTTCAATTAACCTGAGATACAAAACTACACCAAAAGCGTAATCTTATACTAAATATGTTACAATCTAAGCAGTGTAAAGGACCTAAAACAGCATACAAAAGTGCTCTATCATATCCTCATAAATAATTAATGAATTTGAATAATACTTTCAAATGTGGGGGTTGGAGATATCAAACCCATTATTGATTTTGATTATATGACAATCAGATCACATTCAAAGGGTCTGGCACAAATGTGTGTATGGTCACATAAAAACATGAATGCATGATTATGTGAATAGAGTATACATCATTGTAGAATAAAGAATTACAAATGTGATTTGAGAATATGAAAAGTCTTATGTCATGTCGATCATATCATGTGGATGACAAGTTATAAATGATACATGTCCAAGAAGATTTATGAAAGTTCTCTCAAGAGTGAATTATGAAAAAGTGATTAGTGTTTTAGTGTACTTGAGGTATGCGAACAAATGAGTACACTTGTAATTAGTACAAGTAATTCATGACTGCAGCATGTAATTGGTACAAGTAATTCTAACTTTGCTATTTAATTTGTACCAATTTTGTTTCTTATTATATTATTCAGTAATTTCATTAACGGCATATTTTCTGTCTATTTTATACAACTGTTCGAACACTCTTGTCTTAAAATAATTTACAATAATTACATGTCCTCATTCGTACTGATTCTTATATAATATCTTAAATTTTGTCTGTCATTGGTTCCAACCTTAATATAAAGGAAATAAAAAATGCTAGGTTTTATTTGGGTGGGACACGTGCTGAATCCAAAGATTAATCGATTTTCAATTTTATTATAAAAATATAGCAATGGAAAAATATTAAATAAACATAAAGTAAACAATACTCCCTCTGTCCCATAATGTTTGTCCACTTTCCATTTTGGGTGTTTAAGTTTGTCCACTTTCCTTTATTCTCAACCACACATTCTACTTTTTACTCATTTACTTATTAATCATTTATTCTCAACCACACATTTTATACCTTCTTTCTACCTTAGTTACCGTGCATTTTATGCTTTTGGACAAACAAAGCGGGACGGAGGGAGTATATTTTAAATTACATTTATTTATAATCAAGAATGAAAACTAAACCACGCATGAAAACATTTTAAACATGGATTAACTTTCTTTCCATCGGTTAGATTTTTTCCTGCAGCAAATACCAAGTTAGCTTGTGCTAGTGGGTAATGACTAGTAGGTCATTTGCCACGTGTCACACTCAGAGAATGGTTGCTGGAGTTGCCTGGTGTACGGAAAGACACTAACCGTGTTTGTCTGAGTTAATTTTGTCGTATAGCAGTGTGTCTGTATTTTAATTTTGTTAGGATGCGAATGTATTGGTATTTTTTGATATAAGGAAGATACACAAGAGGTGGAAACCGTAGAAGGTTGTTGGCAAACAGATTATCATTTATCAGATAGAGATTTTCTTGCAATGAAATCTGTAGCAGCATTAGCCTCTTAGAGGATAGCAATAAGGGAACACTTAAATATTGAATCTAAAATACGCATAGAATCAGATTGCCAATCGCCGACGACCTTGTTGGACTAGACACCATACATTATACAATCATAAACATTGGCACGGTCAGTTTCAATAAAAACTTATTCTAAATTTAGTTCTTCATCCATACACAATCCTAAGGCCACAGACTGTCCTTCTGCATTCAACGGATCGCTTATTCCCTGAAGGACCTTCATATTTACATCGAAAATAGTGCCAATGTAGTCTCTAGCGATACTATCTATGCCGACAGTTCTAGATTGATAGCAAAAAGAAGCGTCTACATTGATCTTAACTTTCCCAGCTCGAGGTGGAGTCTAGTATAGAGAGTTAACCTGACTAGTAGCATTAATCAGAGACATCAATTCCCACCCTTGTACATATTCACAGCGTACATTCTTGATTTTCGAATAAGCAATAGCAAGATCCAACGGATTTTTATCATGCCAAACTCTAATCCTATTATACCATATAAATAATGAACCAACAATAACATTTTTAAACGACTCTATATCAAGTTGGGAAAATCAGGCTTATAACCAATCAGCACCACATGAGAATTTTTGGCATAACAACTCTTTATTGATACCTAACTTTTTACTCCAAATCAAGATGACCACCAACAGTCCATAAAAAGTGACTGAAATCTTGCATAACAAACCTGCAAATTTTACAGCATGTTTGCACATTAATATTGCGAGTTAACATAGATTTAGCAACAGGAAGACCATTATGAAACAATCTCCATTCGAATATCTTAATTTTTGGAGGAGGATTAATTTTCCAAAACCTTTTCCAGAAATGCATAACTAATCTAGGATCTGAGCAACTTGGGGTAAATAAATTTGATGGATTCAGCTTACCTCTCAGATAGCAGTATGCTGATTTAATGATGCACATCCATTATAAGAGTCTCTCCATTTGAACTTTCTTTCCTGATTGTCAAATAAGAATCCCCTCTAATCAGACTAGCAAACTTGCTCATTTCCCTCCAGATTGGAGATGGTCTGTAACTAACCGGAGCCAACAGTAAGTCAGAGTTCTTAAAATACTTAGACTTAAGAAGTTTAGAAACTTGCATAACAGGGTTCATTATAATACAAGAAATTTGTTTAGTAACAAAAGCAATGTTAGCAGTTTTCATGTCTCAAACGTTTAGACCGCCATTTTCTTTAGCTAAGCACAAGACCTCTTTCTTAACCCAATGAACTGATCTAGGGGGTTTTCAACTTCCCCACCAAAATGATCTTATATGTTTCATGATACACTTTAATACTTTATCCGGGAGAAGGAAACAAGACATAACGCATTGAGGTATAGCCATTAAAACAGATTTAATCAATACCTCCTTTTCCATATGGACAACTTGCTATTAGCCCAGTTATTGATATTATCCCTCATATGATCAGCATATTCCATGGAAGTTGAAGATCTATTTCTACTCAATGAAACATGAAAATCCATATATCTAGAAATGCCAGTACTCCTTCTAACGCCTAGAGTAGTCTCAAAACTCTCCATCAAGTCTGAGTTGCAATATCTATAAGACCACATCAGACTTATCAAGATTTATCGCTTGACCAAACATAGATTCTTAATATAACCTGCTGTATTCTGATCAACTTTGCAAATGAGAATACTGTTGTCTGTAAAAAATAGATGAGAGAAAGTTGGTGCATTTCTGTAAATTGAAATTCCGTTCAGTCTTTTCTGACGAACCATGTTTCGAAGTTTATAACTTAACCATTCCGCACATAAAATACACAAATATGGAGATAGTGGATCACCCTGTCTAAGACCTCAACCAGGAACAATCATGTTTGTGAACTGGCCATTAATCCGAGAACGATATCTAACTGATCTAACGAGCATCATAACTCTACTAGTCCATTGATTATTGAAACCCATTTTGAGTAACATTCTTTCAAGAAAGCATCATTTAATCCTACGATACGCCTTTGACATATCTAATTTCAAATATGCAATTGCAAAGTATGATTTCGAAGGGAATTCTTTGTGATAAAATGTATCTACTCATGAGCAGTAGTAAAATTGTCTGTAATCAATCTATCCTTAACGAAAGCCGACTGCTCAAACGAAATAAGGTTAAATAGGATACATTGCAGGCGGTTGACTATTACTTTGGAGATGACCTTCGGCAGATTTCCACAAAAATGGATTGTCTATCCTGCATTGAACAAGCTCCTTTTAATTTTGGTAGTAAAACCAGCAACGTTTCATTGTATCTCATATTCCAGATGCCATTATTCAAAAAATTCAAAGCACAACTAACAAATTCACCCCTAATAATATTCCAGAATTTTTGAAAGAACACAGGAGAGAAACCATCTACCCATGGCGCTTTCCACGGATCCATTTGAAAAAGTGCCTCCATAACTTCCATTTCAGTATAATCTGCATCAACAAAAAAAATTGTTGATCAGACAGGATCTACGAACAGTACTCAGATACTCACTCCAATAAATAACCATCTCATCAACACTTGATGTAAACAGAGCCTGATAATAAGCAATTGCACTATATTCAAACTCCTTTTGACACTCGACAAACTCACCAGCTTATGGATTGTATTGGAACGAAGCCTTGAAGTTGCTTTAGAATGAAAAAATCTTGTGTTTCTATCACCAAACATCATCCAATTAACTCGAGATCTCTGTTTCCATAGTACTTCCTCCATCAGTTTCCAATCGTCCAACTCTCTTACCAAGAGTTTCTCCTGCATATCAATAATATTTGTTCAAACTTTAGAATTGCAAGCTTGGATCTCACTCTAAAATCTAGAAATATTATTATGAACAGATCCAATATTTAAAATATGCAATTCATTCCCAACAACTTTCGGTTTATTAGACAATTCTCTAATTTGGATCCCAAGCGTTGGTATAAACATTGGTTGCAAAAAAATTTCTGATTGGATCTGACCATTTCTAAATTAATTGTCATCATCCCCTTCAACATGATGCTCTATGAATGATACTCTGAAGTCCCAGCCATCAAAAAGCTGTTCGAAATGAGTTGTACTTGCTTGGGTGCCCAAATTCTGAGCAATTTCCTTTCCTAAGTGACGTCGGGTTTTTAGGGCGAGTATATGAATACTTATCCTAGTCACGCACTTGTCAAACACATTTATAATTCCTAGGGTGACCTAGGGTCAAGTCCCAAGAGAAAAGCCTAGACTAGTTACAAGTTTCCTAGCGTTACTTATGCAAGTTTATTGGGGAAAGGGATGATAAGAAGATATGTATTTTTTTATATAAATAGATTAAAAATGCAGCAAAGATCCTACTTCAATCATAGGTTACAAGATAGCAATGCAACTGTAATGATGCAAACATATGAAGTCATGAATGATAAGTTTCTTGGATTATTGTACTACGCATTCTAAATTCAACTCTCACTCCTTCTCTAGAATGGATGCAATACTTATGTATGATTCTCAAACTCTCGCTCTATTGAATCCTATTTAGTACTTAAATTCGATAAACTCAACCTCTCGTCTATTGAACGGTTAATTAAGTTTACATTAAAATTAACCCAAGTAAATTGCGTTTGTCACTCTCGCACACGAAACCCTGCTCTAACCTACACTCATGAATTCTACACAAGCTAAGTTCAACTTTCTATCCTTCCTTAGGCATTCAAAATTCAGAATTTAAAGATAGGGAATGAACAAACTCTTCAAACATGTACTTCAATGTGAATGATAAAAATTTAGTCTTGCATTGCAATCAAACCTTGGACATTCATAAAATCATTACTAAAATGTATGGTACAATGAAAATAAAGGGCATAAACGAAAAGATAGGTAAAGTAGAAGGTTTGTCAAGTCTTCTCTCTTGGTGTCCACTCCAAAATATTGAGGTTTCTTGGATGCTTCAGCGATCATTATCTAGGGTTTCACCCCTGGAGAGGAGGCACACCCTTGCTGAATATTTGAGGCTTTGTATTTATATGTGCTCAAGTGTTGGGCTTTTTAACTTGTCTGGAATTTGGGTCCATGTTCTGCTCAGCTTAGATTTTGGCCTCTAACGTACTCTTCCTATCCGAATTTGAACTTCACGTAAACTAAAGAGTTGTATACAATTGAAATAGCTTTCTAAAAAGCTATCACTTAACCCAATTGGATATCTGTGTTGAATTCGGTAAGCTTTTAAAGGCATAAAGGTCTGACTGCCAGATTTCAACTTTTCATATATGCGCAGAATTTCGGTTTTTGGAAAGCTTGTTCTTCAATTCTTACTTTCTGCTGTGAGAAGTTTCCAATTTCTTAATGGATATCTTGTAGCTTTAGGATTTCCTTCCATGCTAGGAATGTAAATCTTTCAAAATCCAAATAGGAAACAATCCAAATTAGGAAACAGAGTGTATTTCCTAATTCCGCTCATATGACATCTTTCTCGTTTCAAGTTGCCGCGATATGCTTTAGTACGCTTCTCACGCTAAATCAACCAAATTTCAGCCGATTCTTCTCCAAACCATTTCATACATTATGATATGCATTATGAACCTGAAATGAATAGAGAAAGCATCAAACGACCTCATAATATTATCGAAGAACAAACAAGAACTAAAGGTAAACATGGACAAATACATAGTGTATTTGTCTGTACATCACTAAGCGTCTTGACCTAACTGAGAATTCGTCAACGCTGGGACACCATGAGACTTTTTGCTTCTTGATTGCCAAGTTTGACCAAATGTCGGTTTGACAACCCTTCTCAAAAGTAAATCAGGCAGAACTGGCAGTCCAAACTTTGACAAGCCCAAACCATTTGACGCATTTACTAACCCAAATTACTATTCTCCTCAACACCATCCTGCATGCTGTCCACATGTAGTTCCAAATTACCTCTTGACGGCACGTCGTTGAGTGCTGCAAATTTATCCCTAGTCCCCTCCTTAGTATGGTCAAGGTAAGCAGGGGTTGAATCCACAGGGAACGATGAAAACTGATCTTTTATCCTACAACTAAAGTTGGGGTGTTAGAGTGCGTTAACTGATAAGGAAAAATGCGTGAGAACTGCTAGTGCGCAACAGTATTCAAAATACGAGTGTTAGACAACAAACAAGAGATGAGCTCAGCTTAGACTTATCACTACGAACTTTATGTTTATCACGGGTTTCTAAAGATCTATGATAGATTGTTCACGTAAGCTAAGGTCCGGTAAAGGCTTAATAACTTACACATATATTTCGGTAAAGGTCTACTCCCTCCGTCCCACTCAAAGCTTCCTATTTGGTATTTCCAATGTAAAATAAGAAACCAATATTTAAGGAATAAAAAATTCTAATGAAAATCTGATTAAGACAAATCCAAAAGTAAACTTTCCCACCAAAATTTTGAGACCAAAATTACTTTACCAAAAGTAAACTTTCCCACCAAAATTTCGAGACCAAAATTTTGAAACCAATATCTAGGTTTGTTGGGGGTGATTTTTCAATTTTGGTAGTTAGTTTAATTCAATTATAATAATTAATTAGTTAGTATAATTAATTATGTTTAACTAGTAAGTGTAATTAGAGTGTTATATTTTAATATTTATTTTTTGCCAAAAAAAGAAATAGGAAGCATTCGGTGGGACACCTAAAATGGCAAAAAGAGAAGCATTCGGTGGGACGGAGGGAGTATATGATATTACTACCCAACCTAATCTAATTAACCACGAATCCGGTAAAAGTAGTGATTAACCATCCTAGTGCTACTCCTAACCATTCACTGTAACGTACCTCTGACTAGTTTAATGATAGATAATGGAATTTAAAATTAGGTCCGTGGGTAAAGGCTTCGCCTAATGATCTAACCACATTATCATGCAATTATGCTCGGAGTAATAATACTAAACATATCAACGTGTAGTTTATAGTGGAGATTTAATGTCCTAACATGGAAAACAAAATTTATAGATCTAGGTAACCTAGAGTCGAGTCCCTAGAGATGAGTTTAGAATTTACCAACTAGTTTTAACTACTTAAGAGGTTGCCTAACATAAAGGTTGGGAGAAATTGGTAAAAGGTTGTGATATTTCGAAGGATTAATATGCAAACTAAAAGGATTAAGGATCCATGGTCCGTAGGCTTTAGCATATAAGGTGATGACAATCAATCATGCAACATTAAATGAATAGAACTTGATTAGACTAGCTTGTTTATGAACATTAATCCTAAGTTCCATTTTCATTCCATCCTTGGGACTAAGAGATTCATCAATATGGAGGCCTCCAGTGGCGGATCCAGAGGTTGAAGTTAGGGGGGGCAATTTTTTTTCTTCAAAAAGTATTATAATAAAATATTCAGTGATAATTTCATAGGGTCATTTTTTTAATAATACACAATCATAAAATATCAAAAAAAAAATCACATTTAGTTTTTTCTGGGAATCGAACCTAGACCTTCAAGGTCTTTGCCAAAGCTTGATTCCACCACGCCAGCAAGCATTAACCATTATTTTTTCACTATTTAGTATATAATGTATTAAAAATCAATAAAAAATTAACAAAAGTAATTGCTGCAGTTGGGAATCGATCCTTGGCTTCCGAAGTTACTAACCAACCCAGCTCCGCTGCGCTCTTTCGTATTCAAGTTACACGTATAGTTTACATCTATATAAAAATCGAGGGGGGCACGGGACCCTGCAATCCCCCCTTGGATCCGCCTCTGGAGGCCTCAATCTTTCAATCTGTTGGCCTCCCTTAAGCAATGGACACTCCCTCAATTTCGCAATCTATTGGGAGAGTTAACATAACTTAGGTCAAGTAAACTAGTCATCTAACTCAATCCTACACTTTCATGTCAAGATCAAGATATATAATCATGCAAGGGACTCTAATCAACTTAATATCAATTTTCATTGCATATATCATTGATTAGATTCAATTAATTACACTTCAGTATTTTAACAAGGGTTTTTTAGCGAAAACCACCCGTCCAATACCCATTTTTTAACAAAACCACCCTCCCAATTTTTTTTTGACTTAACCACCCACTAATTTAAAAACTATTAAATTTGACACCCAATTAGTGTTCCGACTACTTATTCCGGTAAAGTTGACGTTGACTACGTTGACTAATAATTAAATAATAATTTTATATTTAATTAACCTAATCAAATTATTATTAAACTAATTAACCCTAAGTTAATAAATACAATAAAAAAGATGCTTTATTCTAACCTCCTGTCACCGCCACCACCAAGACCAAATCATCCCCTCCTCCCGTCAAATCCGCCCTCGTCCCTCCTCGACCTCCTATACGGCGGTGGAGGCGACCTCCTACCTGGCGAATGCCTACGAGGACTAATTGCACGCCGCTTGTACCCTTCCCTTCATCCACGATTCAACATCCCTCCGCCGATGGGCGGAGGAGATCTATCACGCTCATAATCTCCACCTCCTCTCCTACTCCCGTGCCTCTCCACATCCCTCCTGTCTCGATGATTTCCTTCATCAAGCCTTTTCGACGCTTGATCCGATTGCGGGGTCGGAGACGCACGTGATTCGTCCTCTTTCGTGGATTTCACCAGTTCAGTCATGCGGCGGTCGGCGTCGTCGAACGGCGCGGTGGCTACTTCCGACATGGATTGATTGACGGATGGATGTGGTGTGGTGGAAAACCTAATTGAACGATGAGGATTTTGCAGGAAATTAGTTTAATAATAATTTGATTAGGTTAATTAAATATAAAATTATTATTTAATTATTAGTCAACGTAGTCAACGTCAACTTTACCGGAATAAGTAGTCAGAACACTAATTGGGTGTCAAATTTAATAGTTTTTAAATTAGTGGGTGGTTAAGTTAAAAAAAATTGGGAGGGTGGTTTTGTTAAAAAATGGGTATTGGGCGGGTGGTTTTAGCTAAAAAACCATTTTAACAAACACTTAATGTGCAACATATAATAGATGTAGCCAATGCATAAAATTCACATCAAATTTCATTGCATAACAAGTTAATCATCATCCAAATACATGCATGTCACCTAGGGATCCATAGGATCCCTAACCAATCACTACTCACTACTCATACAAGAAATGAAAGCAACAACAATTGAAATGTATGAAAACATGAAATTAATTGCAAACTAGAGTTGTAGAGGAGATATGGATGCTTGATCTTCACTCCTAAGTCTTCAATTCCTCAAAGTAGCACTTGATCTTCAAAAATTGAATTTCTAGGGTTTGGAGTCGAGTTACGAAGTCAAGGCCCTGAGTTTGAAATGATAAAAAAATTTATATAGTCGTTGGTCCTCAAATTAGACATTTGTATAAGGACGGAGAGAGAGTATATAACTTATAAAGGGTTTGGTTCCGTTGAGAATCTTTCTTATACTAAGTACTGAGTAAACATAAATGCATAAATTGATCACTGCACACGGACCATGTTCAATAAATTATACATCTATGTTCAGTAGATTCGCAATGAACACAAATCTAATATTTACTGAACATGCTGAACATGAAATCCCATCCATATATTTATTATAATCAATGGTTAATATTAGTATTTAGTACCTAGTATAAGATTGGTTCTCAATAGAACCTTTCTCAACTTATAAAATATAGTTAACCGATTTAGAGCGGCTTTAGGCTTACATTTGATTTATTCAATAAGAAAACTGCGCTAGTTGAAGTACAAAATTACTTATAGAGCTTCGACATAGATTATTGAGGAGGCCAGACAGCTAGGGCCTTGAGTAAAACTGCTTCCATGTGGACTAAATTTGCATTTTGTAGAAAGAGAACGTCTATATTCAAGAATGTAAAAGTTCAAGAACAGAACACTCCAAAGCTAGCTTCCAATATCTCAACCCAGCTACGGATCGTCCAGACTTTTGCAACTCAGCTCGCGCACAGTTGGCTCAAAAATCTTAATTCATTTTTTTAGTATGAATTCCAGCTTACTGATCATTGACTTTATAAAACCCTAGTCCGAACAGATCAAACATATGACTGTACAGAATTCCAGCTTACTAATCATTTTTTAGTATGAATAAACATTTCAGGTGGATTTATATAAATTCGTGCCTACCATAAACAAATAACAAAATTAATTGGAGAGCTAACTGATAAGGCTCGTCTGACTTTTTTTAGAAAAATCACATATAAAGAGAGTTTCAAAACAAGTTATGTGCTAGTAGATACCAACCAACATATTTCAAGAAAAAGTAAGATGGCCAACAGTGTAGAACACTACGCCCGAAATACACTTATGCGACTCATATAGACGAAGTCGCGTAAGAATTAGTCGCTTAGGATACCTTATCTGACTGACTAATTTAGTCAGTCACTTAAAAACACTTATGTGACTGGTGGTAAGTGACAAGCCAAAGTGTGTCACCTAATCCATCCTAAGCGACAAAACTTAAAGCGACATGCTTAAGTTAGTTGCTTTGACAGTCTTAAGTGACAATAAACTATATGCGACAGCTAATGTTGTGTCACTTATGTTAAAATTAAAAAGTGTCATGTACTGTCTTTTGCGCTGCTGACAAACACAATAAATTTTGTACGACGAATTTAGAAAGATTTAAAGTTGTTCACCAACCATTAAGTATTATATGACTGCCATTGAGCTTTGTAAGTCGCTTAACCTTAAAAATTTATTTTCAACTTCAAAATCCAGAACTGTTATGAGTTTAGCTTTGGATATCATACAAAGGTACGTAATTAAATCTAAAGAATGAAAGAGAATTACAAACTTTATTATTTAGTTGTTGTTGAATTTTTGTTTGACCAATTTGATCCTTTGAACGTGATGATGGTTTTCGAAATTTTATAAATTCAAAGTAAGGCTTTTGAGAAGCTTTAGACACATTCGTGTCTAGGAGTTTCAATTAATTATATACGAACACATTTGTGTAAACATTTGATCCATGTTTGACACATTTGATTCATGTTTGACACATTTGATTCATGTTTGACACACTTGATTTTTTAATGTGATGTTGATCTTTTGAAAGTGTTCATGCATGAACACGCACATACAACCGTATGATCAAGAGAGTAGTATCCTACAAATATTTTTGATTAAAATGAAGAAGAAGATCAAGAAGATTCATATGATCAAGAAGATTAATATGATGAAGAAGGATCAAAATTCAGAATATGTGAAGATGAACCCTTTCTAGCTATATGTAAACATGGATCAAGAATGTTATTTGAGTGAAATGGATGAACATTCAAAGGAGATGAGGATGACGAAAAAATGTTGTTTGACACATTTGATTCATGGATCAAGAATGCTGTTTGACACATTTGATTCATGGATCAAGAATGTTGTTTGACACATTTGATTCATGGATCAAGAATGTTGTTTGACACATTTGATTCATGGATCAAGAATGTTGTTTGACACATTTGATTCATGATCAAAAATCGAAAAAACATTCGAAAATATTCGAAAAATATTCAAAAATTAAAATAAAATAGTAAACGAACTCGAAAGCCTAAAAAACACCATACATCACCAGCAAAGCTTGTGAGTCCTGACGGGGTCGCGGAAATTCTGACACCGAAAGCTCGAAAATTGCTAAAATGACACACTTAGACTAAGTAAGTCACGTAACCAGATCCTTCTTTAGGCGGGAATATGTTTAACAAGGGGGGAACGCGTGGAAAGCATAAGATCGTCAATTAAGACATAAAATTTTCATCTGACGATCCTCAGTGACGATCTGAGGGAGACATATTTATGGTGTTTTTTTCACAAGACATTATACGACTTACATTGAATAAGTAAGTCACAAAAAAGACGACTATGCTTAGGCGGGATTATGTTACACAAGGAGGGAACCACGTGGCAAAATGTCGTGAAATTCAGACTGTCCGATCAAAACAATTTGGACCGTTCGATATATTGCAAATGACTCTCCATCCTTAGCACCTATCAAACTTATCACTCTATCAAACCCTAAACAACCCTCATACGACGGATATTTCACCCATTCTCCATCCTTTGTTTAGCTCGTCTTCCTCGATGGCGCCAACACTCAACTCATCAGGTATATGCTATCACCCACTCTAATTAAGTTCTTCGTCGTTTATTTTCAGATCTGGCCAGTTAACCGTCGTTTTCAGATCTGGCCGGTTTCATGGTTGTTTTTTAGATTTGGTAACCATTCATTGTTATTTGTTTACTTTCAGGATGCCACCGAAGAAACGAGCTTTGAAAGATATTAAGGAAAGGATGCAGCTTCGTTCTCCATCACTGAGGCGTCCACCAAATACTCTAAGTCCAACACCACCAAAAGCCAAACGCCCTAAAGTTGCTAATACTCAGCCACCTCTTCTGCTCGAAACCAACAAGAAGCAGAATGGACCTCTTAAACCACCTGTCTCTAGTCCCTCAGCTGTTGTCCCTAGTCCACCTGTCCTTAGTAACCCAACTGTAGTTTCAAATCCTCGTCGAAGTCCTAGGTGTCTAGAAAAAGCCACTACTCATCTAGCTGTATTCATTGGGAAGTCACCTCCTCGCTTAGTTAGAAAAACCTGTGTGCCTCCATTGCCACCTCAAACTACTCAGCAGCGAAGCATTTTCGACACTCCACAACCTCAGCGATCGAGCTCAAGATCAGATCTAGTTCCACCACCAATTATTATGTCTGCTGCTCCTACAGTCGAAGTTAGCCAACCTCAGCCGCCCCCTCACCCTCCTATCATACCTGAACCTCAGCCGCCTATCATACCTGAACCTCAGCCGCCTATCATACCTGAAGGTGTTAATCCAAATGCCGCACCATCTGAGGCAGCTGGCGTACAATCTCAAACAAAGGCGCTGAGCATTAGGTGCAACAATGAAGAATCTGATCCAGGTAATATTTTCCTATTTTAATTATTTAATTCGTTTCAGCATTTATTGACACTGCTAATTATTTTAGTAATATAATATATAGGTGATCCAGATGTGAAGAGAAAGCGAGGTATTAACACTGGAAAGAAGTTGCGCGAATTGATTGCAACACTAAAGCATCCTCTGAAGCTTGAAAAGGCAGCAGTACATGATGGTCTGTCGAATCATGGATATGGCAGCTTGATGAGTCATGAAATTGGGAGGATTGTGCAAGATAAAGTTCCAATGACTGCCCCAAGCTTCACGGAGTTGGATTTTATAGACTCTTGGGACACTGTAAAAAATAAATTCTTTTATTCACTTAACTTTTAAAGAAAAGGCAAGTTTGCGTTATAAGAATTAGAAGTCGGAGTGTAGGAGGCATTGGGCAGAATATGGGAACGAACTTCCATTAGAATTTCTTGGTCGACCTGACCAGTGGGAATGATTGTGTAATCATTTCAGTGATCCTGATAATGAGGTTAACTATGCACTGTTTTATATTTGTTATCTATTTATTAATTAGTCCATACACATTAACTAATTCTTTGATATTGTAGATGATCTCTCAACAAAGAAAAAAAGCTCGCAACATACCTGGTCGTGTCAATCATCACTATGGAAAAAAAACCTTCGGACAACGAGCTGAAGTATTTGCAAATAGTGGGAGCAGCGCACCTTTATGTGTATGCTGAAGTATATTCTAGAGATCCAAATGGAGCGGCAAATGCGGTAATTCTTCACTTCATTTCTTCATATTTGTTGCTGAGTTGTTGCTGAGTATTTGTTGCTGAGTTGCTGAGTATATTCTGTCGTATTGTGATTATTTGTTGCTGAGTTGCTGAGTATTTGTTGTTCTGAGTTTGGTGATATCATGGAAGTTGTGTAAGCATGGTAGTTGCTGAGTATTTGCTGAGTATATGCGTTGCTGAGTATTTGCAAATATTTCTTATGTATCAGGTGGCACACTTTTGTTTTCTGCCCATCCCATAATTAATGAGTATATGCGTTGCTGTTTTTTTGTTTTCTGCCCATCGTTAATGAGTATATGAGTTGCTGAGTATTTGCAAATATTTCTTATGCATCCGTTATGTGATTAATATGTGCATAAAGTTCTTATACTATGTTTTCATGTATTATTCAGGCAAAGATGAAAGAAAAAGTTACTGAAAAGCTTGCTTATCAAGATGAAGCTTCCAGCGAGGTGAACAACGTTCTTGAAGTTGAAGAACAGCTCGAAATAATCAAAGATGTGGTCCCACAGAAGCGAGGTACTCGGGTATCCGGCGTAGGCACAACTATAAGACGCCCACCCCTCCCTAGAGGAGGTTCAAGAACCCGGCAAACAAATGATCAGCTTATGTCAAAGGTTTTATACTTGGAAGAACGTATCCGCATTCTTGAAGAGCAGCAGAGGGGACCGTCGTGTGGTGGAAGTAACGCTTCGGAAGGGGCAAGCTTGGTTTAAGGTTGAATTATCATAAACAATTATCTTTTTGTGTCGAACTGAACTTTTGTCATGCTTTCCCACCAATGTATTTGGTGTGTGGTGTGTAAAAACTCAGACTTGTAAGTTCCAGGTTGTTTATGTCATTGTGGTTTATGGGATTTTTATTTACATTTTGTTCATATCTGACCTTAATTTACAGTCGCATTAATGATTGATTGCGACAAACATTTAAGATATTATACTAACATTGGAAGTCACATTAAATATTTTATGCGACAAAGACTGCATGTGTCACTAACAACTCTTCGTAATTTGACACAAACCTTACGCGACACGACTGTTTTATGTCGCATAGTGTCGGTAATAATATGCGACTAATATGTTTCGTATGAGTCGCGTAAGTGGCTCGCGACGTATCTTACACGACTTACCTTATGTGACACGATATAGGTCGCATAAGGGGTAATACGACTAAATTAGGAGTTATGCGACTATTTAGGTAGTGTCACGTAAATGATTTTCTGGCGTAGTGGAAGTTGTTCTATGGTCACTGATTGCAACCATTTCATGTGTGGTGGTATTTGTGGAGTCACAAGATCAATCAGATAATTAATCTGTATCAGCCAGCAAACTGATATTTACTATACAGAAATAATTATCATGTGGAAAGTATACAATTCGGCAATATGAATTATCATACTTTGGGAGTCTGGAAGCTTTGTTGACCCTAAGACTAAGATAAACTACGTACATCCCTGATGATGGTTTTACAAATAGTGGTGAAAGCAAATCTATAGCTGCACAATATAATGCCGATAATCGTATCGTATTACAACTCAGTTCAGAACTGTCCGGAGTTTTCCTGAAGGTGCTCGAAATTGTTATACCCTGAGACCTCGACAAGGTGGAAATGTGTCATACCTTATCCGAGCACGATTTTTGTATGGATATTATGACTTAAGGAGTATTCTTCCGGTATGTTGGATCGTGTTACATTAGCTTACACTACGTACTTTTATACACTACGCAACATGCAAGTGTGTGTTGCAAAAGAGTGAAATGGTGTTGCGTAAGCTTCGTGCAACATACAGCTTGTTGCAAAAGATAATGTTGCCTAGGACGTGTCGCATAAGCCATGCGACATTCATTTTGAGTATGTTGCATAAGAGTTAACAACTTTTGCAATGTAATGTTGTTGCGTTAGACTAAGTTGCATAAACGTTTTACCTTTTGCAACATGCTTCTCTCAGTGCAATGTTAATTTTAACGCAACGTGATATATGTTGCATAAGTATATATTCATTCGAATTACATTTTCTTAAGCAACATATTAAATGTTGCATAAGTGTAAGATGATCTAAGGCACCTTCACCTACGCAACGTTAGATATGTTTCATTAGTATATATTGAAAAGAAATACTATCCCCTTACGCAACGTTATATTGTAAACGTAGCTTAACAGACACTTATGCAACATAGGTAAAATAAAATAGTAGACTTATGCAACATAGGTGAAATCAATAGTACACTTATGCAACATATCTGAACAAGGTTTCCAAATTGAAATTACAGAATGTCAACAGAACTGAAACATGTTCACAGAACTGCATATCCGAAACAGGTTCTCGGATCAAGTCCAAAAAGAAGCTACAAGTTCACAAAATGAAGGTTTGATACGTTAGTAAAAGGAAATCGATACCCTGTTAACTTTCTGAGTTTGCAGCAGGAGCAGGTGGAATGTATCCAGTATGCGACGCCAAGGATTTCCATTTTTCCATCATCTCCCTCTTAAAAGCTTCAAAATCTTCACGCTCTCGAACTTGTTCCTCTCTTGTTTTCTCGAGAGCTTCCTTGGTTTCAGCAAGTTGCCGTTTGTTCTCTTCAAGCTCTTCTTGTAAGGTCTGATATGTCTGGAATGTGGCAATAATTCCACCTCTAGGAAGTGGTGGTCTGCGGAAACTCTCACCCAACACAGCTGTTCCTTTGCGCTGCCTACCTCATGCTGCCTCTATGAGATTCATTTGTTCATGTTCAGGTATCTCCCCTAGCTGATCAATGCCGACTCCTTGTTGCTCGGCCAATTCATGCAACTTGGCCATTAGCTTGTCCTGCATAAGAGAACACAATTCTTGAAACTGCCATTGCAAATTGCCAACAGGGTAGACAACAAATTCTTCAAAAATACATCAAGTGTCAAGACAGTTGAGACAGTTTACGTTTAACAGGGCAGACAACAAATTCCATTAACATTAACACTTTACATTACATAGCAAGAAATGAAGCAGATTATGAATATCATCACTTTACATTACATAACAAGAAATGAATCAGGTTATGAATATCATCACTTTACATTACATAACAGAATATGACTCAGCTACATGTTAGACATTAAAACAGAAATAAAAAATGCACGACAGTTACATAACTTTATTTAACGAAGTCCACAGTCTAGTGATGTGCATCATAGTTTGACAACAAGCGCAACACAGTTTCACAACATAAACAAAGCATCATAGTTTGGCAACAAGCGCAACACAGTTTCACAACATAAACAAAGCATCATAGTTTGACAACAACAACACAGTTTCACAACATAAACAAAGCATCATAGTTTGACAACAAGCGCAACACAGTTTCACAACATAAACAAAGTCAAATATAAGTTCATCACAAATGCTTAACATAAAATAAGTCCACATCAAGTGCATCACAGTTTGTCAACAAAGTCCACAATTTCAAATAAAAATTCAGAAAAAATGGATGAGAGTAAGTTTACCGCCACTTCTGCTCCATTTGGATCCTTTCTATAAACTTCTTGGAGAACCGCAATTAAAGGAGCTATGTATCCTTCTGAAATGTACTTTTCAGCCCTCTCCCAAAAAGTCATCTTGCCTGAACAATGGTTCACATGGTCGCTCTCAACCCTTGTCTTTGTCATTCGGCTGGAGAATTTCTGCATAAAAAATTAATAAAAGTGTGGCAGGGCAGCGAGTATTTGCTAGAGATTAAAAACTAAAAATACAAAAGTTCAATGTGTTACCATAAATTCAGGGGTAGTAAAGTGATTTCTTAGCCAATCCCACTCTTCCGGACGCTTCCTGAACTCGTAGGGAAGTTCTGCCTTGTTTTTCACATAGAACGTGTGGCAGTTACACTTCCACTGGCGGAAGCGCTTTGAGGCCATGCGTAATATATACCCCTTCAGCCAATTATCCTCCTCATTTATCACAAAGAATGCGTAGAAGTGCAGATGGAATTAATATCAATTACAAACTAAAGTTTCAAATATAAACAAATGAAATGTACGCAAAAGACTTACGCTTATGTGATCAATGATATTCTTCCAAATCCCTTCACCCAACTCACTGAAGCTCGCAACATTCATTGGGATAGATTCCCTCACGTACCTTCCGATTTCATGCACTAGAAGCTTCTGGTGCTTATTAATGTATGGCGTATTGTCAGCTCTTTTTTTCAGTGTGATACGCCCTTTCTTTCGCACTTCTGCCTCAAGTTTGGCACCACACACAACTCTGCGTCCGCTAGGTAGCATAATTCCATCTGACAAAATTTAATCATTAACAACTTTGTAAAAAATAAATTAGTAATGAGTCAAACTATTACCTGGTCCGACTTTTAATTTGGCTCTTATCCTCTTCATCCTTGCACCCTTTGATGCATCTTCTTCCATATTTTGTTCGTTTAGGGTGTCACGCTCCCTGTAATCAGGTATATCCACTGATGACAATGGTGGAGGTTGAATTGGAGACTGACGTGTTTGGGATTGAGGATGGGGTGTTTCAGACTGACTAGTGGAATGAGTTCTAGGGTGATAACTAGCTGGAAGTCGAGACTGAATCAGGTTGTTCGACTGGCTGCTAGTCTGAGGTCTGCTAGTCTGAGGTCTGCCGGTCGGCTGAGGTTGATTTTGGGACTGAGGTGAACAAGCTGACAATTGCGGCTGACTATTCCTGGGTGGGGGTTGGTTTTGGGAAACAGGTGAGCCTGTTGATAGCTGCGGCTGGGTATTTACTAACAGATGGGGCTGAGTTTGGGAGTTGGCAAACCTTCTTTATGGTTGAAAATTCTCGTCATTTCTGGATTGAGGTTGGGAGGCTGCTGATATTTGCGGCTCAGGATTTATCTCAGTTTGGGATATTGTTCTGGCCTTCTTCTTTCGGATCGGCACCTTCCCAACAAATGTCCTCACTTTCTTTGACCTAACTTGCATCGGTTGAGAATGATTGTCATCCTTCCACAAGGCGTCACCTATGATTGTATCATCTACAACAATAATAACAGAAATCAATTTCACCTTTGTCAACCACTTAAAATAGTATAATCAATTGATAAATCACTATCAAGAGCCAAGTGAAAATTACCTTCAGCAATGGGACTTCCTTCAGGCGTTGAACTGCGTCATCCAGGTGAGGCATTGCGTGTCACAGGGCTGGAACTAAGAACAGGGTTGGGACTACGCTGAACAGGGCTGGGTCTACGCTGAATAGGGCTGGGACTACGCTGAACAGGGCCGGGACTTCGTTGGTAGGGGCTGGGACTGCGTTGGTCGGGTGTTGGACTGCGTCTCTCGGAACAGGCATTTCCTTCGGGGGTTGGACTGCGTCTCTCAGGCGAGGCCGGTTCAAGCGAGTCACTATCTTCAACATGACTCTCTTCAGGGTCGCTAATCAGTACTGGGTCGCTAGCAGTATTTGGGTGTAGAGTTCGCATCCGGATTCTATTCGATTTCCTTGGCTTAACCACCGCCTGGATTTGAGTTGAGCGCTTTGCAGCTGACTCCTCCCTTAGTATGTCTATTAGATCTCGCTTTTTGCTCGGTTTTCCGGCCGGTCGGGGTTGTATGTTGGCCGTCGGAGGGTGCGCCTTAGACTGAGCATTTATCTTCGCTGTTGCTGGTGGCTTGGCTGCTAGATTCGTCTTAGGTGGTGGCTTTGCAGTCGGGTTCTTGCGGGGAGGCATGGCGACGACGATTCCTTCGTTCGTCAAATTCGTCGAAGCGGCGCGGCTGGGAGTGAGATAGAAACACAATGTTAGGTCTGGTTAGGGTTTCAGTGACTTAGGAAACTCTTGGACGACGTGGCACCAGCTTATTGGTTAATTTGATATCACACAGATTATAATCTGCACCCTTTATAAACCCAAAATCGAATCTGCACCCTTCATAACCCCTAAACCCTTAGAATTTTGTAACCCCTGAACCCTTAGCAGATTTTGTAACCCCCTCAAACCCTTAGCAGATTTTGTAACCCCCTCAAACCCTTAACAGATTTTGTAACCCCTGAACCCTAACAAAAACACCCCTAAACCACTAAATTCTCACACACAATATGTGCAAACACCATAGTAGAATCTCCAACACCATATTAAAATGATCCAACAACCGATAGACAAATAAACACAAGTAAAATGATAGCAAATTCATGATCATTAACCTAAACACACAAGTAAAATATGAACGAACACACACAAGTAGTAAAATGTATAGTAGCTTGCCATGATCATCAAATCTCAAACACAAGTAGTAAAATGAGCGAACACACACACATACACAATTAATAGTAGCCATGATCATCAAATCTTAAACACACAAGTAAAATGATCCAACACACACATACACGTACACATTAAGTAAAATGGTCATCATCATCATCATCATCAAACCCGAATTCGAGCTCTTCATTACTACTATCTTCATCATCTTCAAACTCATCTTCCGACTCATTGTAATTAATAGTAGAATTATAGCAATCCGGTGGTGCTTGTGGTAAAGATCCCATATCAACCTCAAGAGTGCATATGGGAACATGTGGAATGTTGTTTAAAGTATCCTTTTGATAAGCTTCTACAATGCCTAATGAATCATTCACTTCAAGCGCTAATGTACTAGCATTGTAAGTTCCTCTTTGGGCCACAACGTTGATTACCTTCCAATTGTCACCCAACTCAGGATCATCGATGTAAAACACTTGTCTAGCGATGGATGCTAAACAATAAGGCGTGTCCTCATAATACCTTCTTGATGTATCCAATGATTCGATTCTGTGGTCTTTTCTAATATCTCCTTTATTTTCATTAAACCATCGACATTTGAAGACAACAACATTCACGCCTTTTGGATACACTAGTACAGATTGTATTTTCTACAGCGCTTGTTAATAAGCGCTGTAGAAAAAATAAGATGATTAACAGCGCTTTATAAATAAAGCGCTGTAATAAATATATTTAACACAGCGCTTAAAAAGAAAACGCTGTATAAAATTTACCACAGCGCTTTCCTAATAAAGCGCTGTATTAAATACGATTTACAACAGCGCTTCTTTAGTAAAGCGCTGTTAAAAATACAAATAAAACGGGGCGTTTAATGAGTAGCGATGGTAGTTATTTACAACAGCGCTTATCTAATAAAGCGCTGTATTATACACAATTTACAACAGCGCTTATTTGGAAAAGCGCTGTTAAAAAATACAAATAAAAACGGGGCATTTAATGAGTAGCGATGTTGGTTATTTATAACAGCGCTTCTTTATAAAAGCGCTGTAGTAAATATGTTTTCAACAGCGCTTCTCCGGATAAGCGCTGTTGTAAACAAATTTACTACAGCCCTTTTAAGAAGAAGCGCTGTTATAAATTGTTTTAACCCTAGTAATTTCGCATCTTCAAAGTTTTACTCACTCTCACATCCCGCTTTACCGGCCGTCGTAAATCTCTTCCGACCTAGCTCCGAATTTCCGACTTGGCTTTTCCAACCCTTAAGTCATTTTAGCTCCGACTCGGCTTTTCCATTTTAACTCCTTCACTTCAAGGCCGTCTTCCAAACTTAGCTCCATACCCTAAACGAACGGTAATCCTCTTCTCATCTCCGTTTTAATGTTTGTGTAATTTGTTGTATTAATCTACTTCTATACTGTGATTTTGTGTTTGATCATGAATAAATTTGTTAAATATGTAGAAATGGAGAATTTGCAAAACACAAATGATAACAGTGATAACGCGGGAGAGTGTTCCGCGCCATCCAGGAGAGGCAAGAGGGGGCCCACATATTTAACTAAATTTTGTAAGGAGAGGAGTACATCTAATACTCAATGCACTATTGAGTTTAACAGCGCAGGAGTTCCAACGGGTCCGAATAAATCAATATGGAGAAGTGCGCTATGTTTGGCAGCAAGAACACGTGTTCCAATTACTTATTCAAATTGGAGGCACGTGCCTGCAGAGTTGAAGAACCTTGTCTGGAGCGATATGAAGGTAATTAAACATGTTATTTTAATTCTTTTATATTATGTTTGAACTGATCTTGTATTAATGTTATTTTACATATCAATTTATATTTTGATTATATGCAATATGTTTGAAATGATTTGTTTTTTTACTTGTTTGTACAGGCAAAATTCAATGTGTCGGATGAACACAGGACTCATGAGATGAGACAAGCTGGAATTTCTTGGAGAAATTTCAAGACATTCTTACCAAAGAGTACATCAAGGGTAAGAAGAACGAAGAGGATCCCACTCTTGTTTATCAGTTCATTACTCCGGATCAGTGGGCGGAGTTTGTGGCTGGGAGGAGGACTGAAGAATTTGAGGAGGAGGGGATGAGGGCTGCCGAAAGAGCGCGCCTCAACAAATATCATCATGCTACTTCTCGCGGCGGATATAGCCGTGCTGAAGAACTCCTGATAAAGGAGAAAGCTGATGCGCTTCAGGCTACTGGATTGTACGATCAATCTGATATAGGAAGCATTACAGTTGAGAGACACGAAGTGTGGAAGAGAGCCCACCAAACAAAATCTGGTGGTTATGTGAACGAGACAGCAGAAATTATTGCTGCAAAAATTGTAAGTCTTCTTTAGTCTATTTAATTACATGGTTGATATTTTAGAAGAATAGTTCTTGAAATAATATTTATTTATCTTTCTGTAGGTGAGGCAGAGGAGGAGGCGTCTGCTGGACATTTCGTCTCACAAGGGCGGAATGATATTCTTACTCAGGCGATTGGAAAACCTGAGTATCCAGGACGTACTCGAGGGGTCGGGATGGCGGTGGGCTGGAAAAAAGTGTTTCCCAAAGGTTCGACTTCTACGAAAGGTAGCACAAATGTCGTGCAACAATTTAGGGTAGTCGACAGTAGCTCATCTCAGCAGCCCATCCCATCGCCTGTAGATGATATTTTCTCCACAATCCCTGAGGTATATTAAACTTATTAAATTAGATAAAATACAAAATTTTTATAACTGATATATACTTTTATTTACTTGATGTAGACGGGTTTAAAATGTGCTTTCTACATTGATGATGGCTCTCGAACCATGGTTGCATATGGTCTTGTATTGCCTGGGAGAATCGTGCAGTACAGGCTGATTGATGATAATGAAGTGAAGGCATCATTGCATTATGCATCGACCCTAACCAGCCGATCCCGCATCCTTTGGCGGAGTTTAACACTGTAAGGGATGCGGTGAATGCAACTGTACCATGGCCTAAGTCATTGGTTGAAGTTAACAGCAAGGTACTTCAATACATTTACTTTATTTATCTTTAATAATATAAATTATACCTTTAATCCTTGATTTACAATCGTCATACTTTGTTTTCAGGCATACAATGATTATAAATATGGATTTATGCAATCAAGGATTCATGAACCTCAGTTTGCACACTTGGGAGCACATTGTCAGATGCTTTATCAACGTGCAAATCAGCTAGAAGTCGCACTATCTATCCGTATACCAAGTGATGTCTATGGTGATGATGTATGGGCTCACTTGTATAAGGAAGATATTGTTGAAGTTCTAAAGCTGGAAAAGATTGGAGATACGGCGCTTGAGTTGTGTATGAGGTATTACTTTAATTCATCATGCAATATTATCTGAAATTATTTGAATTTCAGTACTATTTCTAATTTAAATCGTTTCAGTTATCTTTACAATGAGTTTGGACGCTTCGGATTCAAATTTGGGTTTATTAGACCGTCGTCCACGACCAGCATTCGAGACATTAACTCAAGAGTTTCTGTTTTGACGTCTCGGTTGACAATGCCTGATAGCTCGTCCTTCTTTTGCTATTTTCTACCTTATTGTGATCCACATGAGTAAGTATTCAACTAAATTTTGTATTCGATAGTTTTTAGCTACTTTTATGATTTAACTTAACTTGTTTTAAATAACATTCTTGAAGGAGTCATTGGATGTTGTGTGTGCTTTTTCCAAGACAAAATCTGGTATATTGGCTAGATCCAATGGCTGGTATGGATACAAATGATTACTCTGATGATAGTGCAGCGGTTTGTAGCACCATTCCAAACAATTTCGAAGACGTTGGTGAATTTCAACAGAGAAGGGATGATCACAATGAAGGCATATGGATTGAAAAACAATGTAAGAATTCCGAATATTATTTTTCAAAACATTAATATATTTGTGAAGTTATGTTTAGATTTATACATCATTTACTTATTTTGCTTGGTGTTTTTATACAGGATTTTAGTGATGAGCACGCTATATAAAGGGATGATTTAATCAAACTTTTTTTATGATTTGGAATTAAGCAGGTAATTAATGTGTTGAAAATTCTTACTTTTTAAATTTTAAATTATTTTATTTGTTTTATCGTGTAAATTGTCCTTATGTTTAATTTTTTCATGCAGCTGGTATTCGCGCGAGATAATATGGATTGTGAAGATTCAAAGCTTTATTAGACGATGTTTTAATAGAGCTTGTGTTTATTGTAATTTAAGTAATTATCAATGATGAAAGTTTGTTTATTGTAATTTTTAAATATATATATAATAAAAATACTGCTCTATGTTTAAACATATTACAGCGCTTTAGTAAAGAAGCGCTTTGGTATAAATCATGTCTAATAAAAATAGCGTGTTCAACATTTAACAATTAACGCTATCGAAAAAAAAAATTTAACAATTAACAGCGCTTATAATAAAGAGCGCTGTAAATAAAAAATTATCACAGCGCCTTTCATTAAAAGCGCTGTTGTAATTAGGGTTCTAAACCCTAAACCCCGAACCCTAAGCCTCAATCCAAACCCTAATTATAACAGCGCTTAATTTAATAAGCGCTGTAATATAAATTTAAAATAATAATAAAATATATTGTTTTTACAGCGTTTAAAATAAAATAAACGCTGTAAAAAGTATATTACAGCGCTTATTCTTCATAAAAGCGCTGTAAATGATATATTTTCAGTATTTTCAAGTTTTAAAAATCAGGTAATATATTTTTTGGTTTTTGTTATTTTAAGAATATAAAAACTCAATTACTAACATTCTTTTTATTAAAATATCATGAGAACATTAATAAGCATTTGAAATAATTGGTATTTGAAGATTTGTACATTGTCTCTTTACTAGGAACTAAGTTGAACATTGTACATTTTGATCAACTAAACTTTTCACTAATAAAAACACTACAGAAATGCAAATGTTTTTTTTTTAAAGTAAATGAGTTATTAGCTTCATTTATCAAATTTCCAACAAAATTTGTTTCAAAATAATAAATGAATTCTAAAGAAAAAACAAAACAAATAAAAACTATTTTTAACAGCGCCTATAAGGAAAAGCGCTGTTGTAAATGATTTACTACAGCGCTTTTTACTTATAAGCGCTGTAATAAACGTATCAGTAATTCGATTTCCTTAATTAAAAAATATTTATTTATATTTTACAGCGCTTTTATATTTTAAGCGCTGTTGAATATGTTAAATTACCTGATTGGTCGAAACAGTTTCGCCCAGATTATAATCCCAATCGTTGTTTAAATGAATCTAACGGTCCGTATTCAATATTAAAAATTCAGAATTTTTAGTCACCCGCACAATTTTCCCGCTATAGGCTTTCTATATATATCCAAATGTAAAACAAAATTTACATTGAAATTTTCTTTCAAACTTACTTTTGTTCTTGTCGGATGTTTTAATTTACAGACCAAATTAGCTTTGTTGCGCATAAACTTCCCGTTTCAAGTAAGGAATTCAACTCTTATTTTTGTTACACTTTTGTGTTTTATATTTTTCGTTAAACTTTTTTGTTCTTTGTTTGATATTAACTCTATTCTATTCTTCAATATATATTTTGTAGATTTGTTGTATGATATATGTCGAGAACGATGAGCCAATTCAAGACGAGCAATGAGGTTAATTCAACACGAGCAATGAGAAAAATTCAATACAAAGGCCATAGTTTTGTTCCATTATTTACTTGCTAATGATTGTAAATGACAATGTTAAATTGAGTTTCCATTTCATTGTAAAAGTACGATTTAAATAAAAAATAAAGAAAATTATAATCAAAACTGATTCCATTTATAGCGGTTATTAATATTATGAACTTTCCAAAACTGTCTTCTCAAATATCCGTAACTAAAATAAATCTTAATGCGCTTAATTATAATTTTTTTTATAATTCAAATCTCATATTTAACAGCGCTTAATTAATAAAAACGCTGTAAAATTTTATCATTTAACAGCGCTCTTACATATAGAGCGCTGTAAAAAATGTAAAGATTTTAAAGCGCTCTTTATATAAGAGCGCTGTTAAATGTCAAAAGTTTTTACAGCGCTCTTTTATAAACGCTGTAATATTTTATATTCGAATTATTTAATTTTCAAATTAAAAAACTAATAACTATTTTACAGCGCTTAAATAAAAACGCTGTGTAATTATTTAATTAAACGACTACGTTTTTGGTTTTACGCCTGGTCGTGATTGATTATATTTAACAGCGCTTTATATTTAAACGCTGTTAAAAAGGAAAAAATAACAGCGCTCTTTATTTTTCTTTTACAGCGCTTCTTGAAGCGCTGTTGAAAATAGTGCTGTAATAAATCAGTGACTTTATAACAGCGCTTTTTACAAACAAGCGCTGTTGTTTACATGAATATTTAACAGCGCTTATTTTTTAATAAGCGCTGTTAAAAATGTTTATTTATAACAGCGCTTGTTTAAAAAAAGCGCTGTTATAAATATGTGATTTACAACAGCACTCGTTTCAACAGCGCTTCATGAAGCGCTGTTAAATATCAAAAACAAGCGCTGTTGAAAATACAATCTGTACTAGTGATATAGTAACTCGATAACATCTTCGAGCACACCATAATATTTCTCATCATCTGTTTCAACCATTACACCACTGTTTTGAACTGTCAACAATCTAGAATCTCGATCCCATGTCACAAATTTTACGCCGTTCACCTCGCATTGTGAGTAAAAATTATGTGCTTGAGGTTCGCATGATAAAGAGTAAAGGTACTCATTGAAACCATCGGATCCTTGAAGAAGTGTCATCTACAAAATAATTTTCATTATTAAATACTTGTGTATATACAAATCAAATGAAATGAAGGTTAGAATACATACCCAACGTTTCAAATATGGACTAAAATGTTTGATTCGAGCGTTGTCATCAAAGTATGGATATTGCTCTTCAAATTCAATCTTGTGATGATCCACATAATACTTTGCTTCTTTACAATTCTCTATAACACACCAATGAGCGGATCTAAGTTCACTTCTCCTGAGCTTCAAATTAGGAATATAACCCGATACATTGATGCACCTTCTTTCCATATTAGACTCTTCGTGAGTATTGTTTTCCATGTACATTTTGACATAAGTTACACACTCTTGTGTAATATATTGCTCAGCAATACATCCTTCGGGAAATCGTGTGTTCCTTACATATTTCTTGTATTCACCCAATTGCCTATATAAAAATAATATGTAAGGCAACACATTAAATAGATAAATAAAACACAGTAAAGAATAAAATTGTATATACCTCTCGATTGGGTACATCCAACTATAATGAACCGGCCCTTTAAGCAACACTTGATGTGGGAGATGAATCATGAGATGCACCATGATGGTGAAAAATGCAGGAGGGAAGATCCGCTCAAAATGACATAATATCAATACTATATCAGACTCCATCTGAATGACATCAGTCTTTGTCAACTCTCGACAACAAAGTCTTTGAAACCATCGACTCAAGCAAATCACGGGGTTCACCAGATAAGTAGGCAGATAAGATCAGATGAATGCAGGAATCAGTCGTTGGAACATAACATGACAATCATGTGTTTTCAATCCAACAAATTTTTTCTCTTGCAAATTGACCTTACTTCTTAAACTCCCAGCATAGTATGATGGATACTCCACATCTTTCATCATCTGTAGAACGTTGTACTTGTTTTCTGGACTAACGGTGTAACATGGTCTCCCAGATGGAATGTCCCACAAGTGTCGTTTACTCTCAAATCCAAGAATCGCTCCCACTACACAATCAAAGACATTCTTCTCAATGTGCATCACATCAAGCGAGTAAGGTTGCTCCAAATATTTCCAATAAGGCAACTCGTAGAATATAGTCTCATGTGTCCAACAAAGTTTCTCAGATTTTCCCTTCCCTTTAACTTTTGGGTGTAAGCTAAGTACGGGAAAGTCTCGTGTGTGAGTCTGAATGATATCAAAAATGTCAATACCAGTAAGAAAAGGTGGTTTCTCCCTTAACTCAACTTTCCCTCCAAACTTATTTCTTGCAGTCCTCCACTCATGCTTGCGTGGTAACCATCGACGATGTCCACAGTATGCCATTCTTCTATCCGAATGAATAGCATCAATTCCGTCTAAACAAATGGGACAAGCTTTGTATCCTTTAGTTTGGACACCCCCTAACATTCCAAGACCGAGGAAGTCACTAATAGTCCACAATACTGCAGCTCTCATATTAAAACAAGTACCCGTATAACGATCATATGTAGATACCCCACTACTCCTTAGTAATTGCAATTCATCAATAAGAGGTCTCATGAACACGTTCAAACACTTTCCAGGGGATTTAGGACCTGAAATTAACATTGCGAGTATGTTAAATTCTTTTTTCATACACATCGACGGTGGCAAATTATAAGGCATAACCACAATAGGCCAAGTGCTGTGAGAGGTGGAGTTTATTCCAAAGGGGTTGAATCCATCAGTTGCTAATCCAAGACGCACATTTCGAATTTCATTTGCAAATTCTGGAAATTGCATATTAAAATGCTTCCACGCATCTCCATCCGCTGGATGTCTGAAATCACCCACACCGTCACCAACTCAACGTTCCCCATGCCAACGCATTTCCTTTGCCACGTGTGGAGATGTATAAAGACGTTTGAGCCTTGGGGTAATAGGAAAGTAACGGATAATTTTTTTAGGAACCCTTCTTCCACCATTTTCATAAGCATAACGCGGCTCCTCACAGATAGGACAACTATCAAAATGTTCATACTCTTTGTAATATAATACACACCCGAATTCACATCCATGAAATATCTCATAACCCAATCCTAACTTCTTCAAAACTTTCTTAACATCTCGATAGGATCTCGGATAGTTGTTCTCTTCAGGCAACAAACTTCTACAAATATCCAAATGTTTATCAAAGCTCTTATCTGACCAACGACTTTCAACTTTCACTTGTAGTCCCTCCAAAATACACTTCAATACCGTTTTGTCACTTCCCAAAAAAATTGGGCGATGAGCTTCCTCTAAAAGACTACAATACTTCTCATAAGCAATGTTATTCTCAACAAGATCAAAAGTATCTTCCACCATGTCATTTGTGGCAACATCACGTAGAGGAAACACCTCATTCAATAACTCTATAGTTGAATAATTATCTCCACCAACAACTTGCATATCATTTGATTCATACCTCACTTCTAATGGTTCAACTTCCTCACCATGCAATGTCCAAACTTTATAACTTTTCATCATCCCATATTGAACCAAATGTCGCCGCATTTCGCTCAAATTAATCCATTCTCCGCCGCCCTTACAAAGCCTACATGGACAAGGATGTAATTGTGTAGTACAATTATCTCTTACAAATTGTATGAAACCTTCAATCCCCTCAAAATAGCGTCGATCCACTCTTGGTAAATTTATCCAAGACCTATCCATGACTTGATTATTCTTCGATTTCCTAAAAAATACAAATAATTGCATCTTCAAACTCAAACAAATCTTAACACAAAACAACTCAATCAAACGAAGAAATTTCATTCAAAACGGATTACCTCAAGAAATTTAAAATTTTCAACGTATGAAGTGTAGATCAATCACGCCGTGTTCAATATGCAATTCCTATGAGATTGCAAGAGTAAATGAAGGTTTAAAAGTTGAAGAAACGAGGAAGGAGCGCAGGACTTCAGTTCATGGAGAGTTTTCGGAGAGGGAGCTGCGTACACTGCGTTTCTTGGTTGCTTTTGCAATTAATGTATCATACTTTTGCAACATACATAGCAAAAGTATGTTGCGTAACCGAAGGAGAACAAACAACCCTTACCAACCATCATAAATTTATTCGTACTGTTTGCTTTCAAACGACGTTGAAAAGTCAACAAGTTTTTCTCTGTTCCACGTAATGCAACATACATTATGATGTTGCGTTATAGTATGTTGCATAAGTACATCATTTTAAGTAATGCAACATATGGTTAGATGTTGCTTTAGTGTATGTTGCGAAAGTGATCTTAGACAACGTGTCCTCTTATGCAACGTCAACTTAAATGTCGCGCGAAGCCTATGCAACATACACCTATGCAACACCAATTTCTCAGTGTTGCAAAAGGTATAAAAGTACGTAATGTTAATTACTCAGGGTCATTGTGAACGTGTCCCTGAGGTCAGATTATGCAACGGAATTAAAATTGAATGCATGAACGAAGAAAGTAAAGAACAAGTACACCAGATTTAAAGTGGAAACCCCAAGCACAACCCATGCCTTGGGAAAAACCACTATGGGCCTGTCCTTAATTGATATGCCCGATATGTTGGAATATTTTATATAAAATTCATTATGGGACCGTAATATTATCGAATATTTAAATATGCTATTATTAAAGATAAATCTATCAATTTAAGTGATCAAATATTGGTTGAGATTTTGGTGTGATAATTATGGTCATGGGAATATCCTGTGTAGATACCAAAGAGATAATTATCAATATCTTTGAGAGACTTATTTGATGATTATCTCGTTTATAGATGCTAGTGTACATCTTATAAAATAGGTCCCTGGTCTACCGTAATGTTCTCAATGCTTTGTGACTCTCAGCAGTGTGTTGAATAGGGACATCCGGCTATGCTGGAAGCACGAACCCGATGTACTGGTTTGTATTTCAGGCTATTATTTATTCTTACGGATCCGTTAGAGGTTTAAAGCTTCCGCATCAACCCGCATAAATTTAAGTTATAACACGATATACTTTCTTCGTAACAGATAATACAAGTTGAACAAACACAAATCACTATTTGTCTTGAACCCACTTGTATATCGTACTAGCGATCAATCCGAATCAACAAAATTGCAACTGTCTGATGATGCGGAAAATTTATGAGTTGAATACTGTTGGTCACTTTTAGATATGACTATAGGGAATAAATAGTTGGAAAAGTCCACACACGTGTTCAAGACATTTTTCCTTGTAAGAATACAAGAGTTTCAAGTTTAGTCATTTGATTTTTCCTTACTATTCTTTCGTGTAGTAATATCAAAATATGAAGGATAAGCTTATTTGATGTGTCGGAATACCTTGAATTTTGACGACTAATGCTGATACACCCTACAGTTTTGGGCTTCAGATTTTTATAGTCCTATTACTTGGTTTTTATTGTCCTCGACTCTTAGGTATGGACTGTGTTGACAACTGGAAAAGATCATGTTGTTAGAGGGATTGAAGCATCTTTGTGCTACTGTGGTTCGCTCTTGTGATTCTGAATCGTTTCAGAAGCCTCGAAGTTTGCAAGATCCAGCAGCCCTTGCTAGGGAAACAGTTTGTAATTAGTGATGTCAACAAATTTGTCAGTCCAAATGTTGATTGTATCATTTGTCGAGATCTATAATCTTCACGTATTCTTGATCCGCCTTTTTGAAATCCCAAGCACCTATGTCCACCTGAATGTATTTTGCAATTTCAAGTGCCCATTTTTATGTACTATTTCCACATCACATATGCATTTTTGTGTTTCTTTTTCACTGATGTCTATACTTTTCATCCGCAGTTAGTGTTAGTGAAATAGAAGCTTTATATGAATTGTTTAAGAAGATTAGCAGTGCAGCGATTGATGATGGGCTCATAAACAAGGTAATATGTTCTTACCGCTTTGTTTTTTCCTCACTTTCATAACACATTCTCAATTTGGATCATGTAAAAATGTAGACTTGGTTGTATATGAAAGGTTCTTGGCTTCTTTGCTTGACGTTATTTATACAGTATCTGTAAAATAGTCATTTTTACTTTCTTGTATGGTGCGGCACCCAAGATATTTTTTTTAATGAACCCAAGATATTTTTTTTAAGTGAAGGCTCACAGTGAACATTAATTTAAAGTTGTTCAATATCCGTGGTGCCTGAACCACATACTTAGTTGATTACTGATGCAATTAAGATTTTAAATGAGGAATTTCAAACAGCTCTATTTAAGACGAACAAAAAGGGAAGTCTGTTTGCAGATCGGGTAACAATTTTTATAACATTTTTTTCTTAATTTAATTGGTAATCATGTTAAGCCTGACCTTGTTTTTCTTGTGTGGGTATTTGATTTGTTTGACACAAAGCACAACGGCATTTTAGATTTCGATGAGTTTGCTCGAGCACTTTCAGTTTTTCACCCTAATGCGCCAATCGAAGACAAAATCGATTGTGTGACAGTGTTGTAAGCCTTTTGCAACGGATTGCCAACCATTGCATAAATGGCGTTTCAAAATTGGAGACGGATTAATCCGTCGCAATTGTGACGCATTTGCAACGTCGTTGCAACGCATGTAATAGAAGTTTTAGTGCGTACCAAAACCGTCAAAACTGTGTCACAAGTAATGCGTCACACTACCGTTGCAAGACTGTTGCAACATGTTCGTCGCAAGACCGTGTATAAACCGTCTGTACCTTATTTTTAAGCGTTGATACACCGTTTTGGTCAGCTTTTCTTCTAGGGTCTTCTCCGTACTCTGAATGCATCTTTGAACTTAAGTTTGAATTTCATCACGTATCTCCGCTCTCGATTCCTCACGAACCGAAGCTCGCAACTCTTCATTGTCACGTACCTATAATAAATGGAAATGTTAAAACTGTTTCAAAATATCGTAAAGTATTCAAACATACAAATTAGTTCATATAACATGTGATGTAACACTTGGTTGTGATGTAAATGAGGAATACGGATTGCCTGGAACAATGGTTGTCGAGGGACCAAAAACAAGAGGAAGTTTAACTCTCTGTGAAACCGGTGCGAGCTTACTATAAATGTTCAAATCCTCCTCAAGTGGCAGTTTTTCAACACTTGGATTCTGAGTCAAAAAATCTCTGCGTCCAGCCTCCCATTGAGCCTAAACAAAAGAAGCATAACGCAACATTCTTTTAATAATGTATAATGAGAAGGATAAGAAATAATTTATACCACGATCTCCTCCCCGTGTGGAATAAAGTATTCTTCTTTGTCATTCTTTTGCAATTTCTTATAAACTCCCAAAATGTCAGGTTGACCACCGTTTGAGATAGCATGTAAGTAAACAAAAGAAAATGTTACAAATTATAATATTCTACGCACGATTAAAAGCATTAAATAAAATATACTTACACTCTTTTTAACATGCCAATGAGTGGGTCTACGACCATTCCGATGCTTTGTTCCAATCCTTTCATTGGCAATCTTTTTGTTTGTAGCATCTTTTTTTCCCATTCGTTATCATTCTCAAATAATCCTTTGAGTTTTGCAGCTCCAGAAGGTGTAAGAAATGGTGGCGTGTGATTTGAATTTCTCATTCGACTCAGATGATTACTAATGAGACGTCCACACTTAGCTCTAAAAATTGCGTCAATAGCCATAGCAGTCTCTCTTCCCACTGACAACAAGTCTTTCACGTTCAAAAAAATAATAGAGTTAGACATTTTAAAACTTAGAATGAATCAAATACAAAAAGTAATAAAAGTATTACCCCAAACCTACGAAACCAGCGATCATATGTTTCCTGATCAACCATGGACATACTCTTCCATGCACTACTACAGACGGACATGATAGATAGCGGGTTTTTAATACATCATACAGCGGTTTCTGTTGCGCTGTCTATCGCAGCGATGTGTATTCTACGTACAAAGGAAAGCGGTTTTTAAAAATACTGTCTATACTACTCTACTACATAGCGCTTAATAAAATGCTTTCTAAAATAGACTATAGACAGCGCATCTGTGAAAATGCTCTTTAAAACCAAGGTATAGATAGCGTATTTCTAGAGTGCATCCTATTGCTCTTACAATATTTGACAGCGTTTCTTAAAGAGCGCTATGTATGATCGGTGGATAGTGAGCGCTTATTTAAACGAAATCAAAATGTTAGGGTTTCATATGGCGGTTTATATTAAACGCTCTTTACTGTCCTTACTATAAGAGCGTTGTTGTTCAAGCGCTATGTATGATCGGTGGTTTAGTAAGCGCGTATTTAAACGACGTCAAAATGTAAGGGTTTAATACGGCGGTTTATATTAAACGCTCTTTACTGTCCTTACTATAGAGAGCGTTTGTTGTTCAAGCGCTATGTATTATCGGTGGTTTAGTGAGCGCTTATTTAAACGACGTCAAAATGTTAGAGTTTAATACGACGGTTTATATTAAACGCTCTTTATTGTCCTTACTATAGAGAGCTTATCTTCTTCGACCGCTATGTATGGTCTATTTATTATAGAGCGCTCATTCAAATGCATTCAAAATTTGTTCATATAAGATGGCGTTTGTAATAAAAAGCTATTTATAATGTCAATTATAGACAGCGGATATTTTTTTAACGCCCTCTATCATGTCTAAAAGAGACAGCATTTTTTATTTATCGCTCTCTATGATTTTTTATATTAAATGAAACATATTTTTTTGTAAAAAGGGAGCAATGTAAGGGCATCAGTTATAATACAAATAGCATATAAAATACGAAATCGCTCTCACTTGATATGCATCAAGGGAAAACATTTTTTCATATATTTGAGCACATGTGATGCAATCTC
>QZGG01000813.1:0-98728 GCA_006409495.1 Sedum album | reverse complement strand
GAATCGCATCAACAGACTGACTTTCATAACCAAGACCCAGCAATTCTAAAAACTAAAAGTTGCCAACTTTACTAAACAAATCTTATGAAAGGTCAGAACTTGAATTCATGGTGACAAACAAAGACATCACCAAATCACACCCCAAAAATCAAACAGAAATTCAAGCCATTTCTAATCATAGCATCATAAAAAATCAAACCTTTCTATCCATAGGCTCGAGAAATGATACTGATGGCTTCTTGACCCTCTTCATATTCTTAAAAACAAAACCCTTGAAACCTGGAGTGATTGCAGAATTGAATGAATCAAGTTGTTGCGGTGGAGCAGAAAGAGAAAGAGTGCATCTTTTTTGATTTGGGTATTCAGAAAAGCCATCCAACTGCCCAGCTCGGTGAGGTAAAATAGTTTGCGTGGCGAGTTTGGGTTTGTTTGTATAGGTGTGGGTGCAAAGAAGAGAAGAGGTTGTTAGTTTTGACAATTTGTCATTTACTTGTGCAGTTAGACTTCACGACACTTTTTTGTTTTTGTTTTTCCGGATTTTGTTCAATTTAGGTTCACACACTACTTTCTTTACAGCTGACTTTATGATTTCACTATGTTGCCGAAACTGGTCTCATATTGCTTGACGAAGTTGCTGATGATAACGTTTTTCAAGAACACCTGTTGTCTTGAATCCTCATCCGTAACAAAAGTTGTTTTTCGAGCAAATTATATAGCACATTTTCTAAAACAAGAGAATTATAATGTCAAACAAATAAAAAGTTAAATAAAACAGCCAACAAGTTAACAACAGGATATTGTTTTTCTAGTTCAATCTAAATAAATAGGAAACTGATGCATGCTAGAGTAGCACTAGTCCAAAATCATTCTGGGTTCGTGGTCAGCCGGTGCGCGGTCAGCCCTCCTTAATGCATAGTCTTCTTCAGTCCAGTCTGAATATCTGAAAGGCCACATTGTGAAGGACCTATCCTCACTTTTATTATGAGCAATTATATCCTCAACTCTTTTCCGGAATATTTTAAAACGCTTTTCCTTTTGCTCCTCGTTGATATAAACAACTCTGTGCATAACTATCCAATCATCGAACAATATCCTCATCTCCTCGTCAGACAGTTCTAAAATGAAACCAATCAATATATAGCTGACAAAAGAAGGAAAATTTACACACATTGCATACCTGTTACAAGATGGAAAGTGTCTTTCGATAACCTGTATGGAGTGCGAGCCTGTAACGAAAAAACACGGCCGGTTAGTAAGTCATATAGATAATTTCCAAACAGATTAAAATGAATAGCAATCTAAAATGAATAAATTTAGAGCTGCAAGGAGATGTGTGCTACTTCTGAGGATGTTGAAAAGGTTCTAGGAAATAAAACATTGCACGAATTCTTCCAGCAAATTGAAGACTTGGGTACTTTGTTGAACATCATCGTTCCTAAGGAGAGAAAGACGGGTCTGGCGGCAGTCGACATGGCAGTTTATTCAAAAAATGTAAGAAAAAATTAGGGCAAAAGGCAGCGGTGGAACAAAAGGATGTACAAGGATCGGGTCGGTTCAGGTCGACCCATTAAATAAAACTCAGGTCATCGGATCAACCCGGACCGGATCAATCCGGGTCGGGTCGGTCCGGATCGATCCGGATGTGCATCCTTACCTGCAGTTGTAACCCCAATTAATTGTGGGTAATATATTCAGTCAATCTTATAAAATAATTATTTGTGCATAATATTATATAACACTATTTAAGTAGTTCTCAATTGTTTAATTATAACGTATTCCGGTGTTTTTTGTCGAAAAATTATTTGTTGACTCAGTTGATCATGATGCAAATGAAAAGAAGACGGTTCGCTTGTTTTCTTCCTACGATTAGTGCTACAAATGTCTGTCATGCATATAAGGATTCTAGCACTTGTATGGACATCCTTAAATAACACGTGACCGTTAAATTCCAACTTTTCTAGATCAAAATAATATCAGCATCATACAATTGTTACACTACAATTAAAGAAACAGGTACCAAATAATTCCCTTTTATACTCAGTAATTATTAGTCGATTATATATATGTAAAAAATAACTAACATCTCATCTGTAGAAATTGAACTCAACAAGTTCGGTTTATGAGGCGTAGTTGGATTTGAAGGCATGTCTATGCTTACAAACTCTTTTGAATATTTAGTCTCAATTGATAATAAAATTGATTTAAGAAGAACATTCTCACCTGGTGGAGTATCTTCAACGAATCTGTTGCATGCAAAAGATGAAATAAATCAAAGCAACATCAACACTGAAACAAATACCTAGTCCTAATAAGTCAGTCATTAAACTGAATTAGGTCACATTATACTGACTTTCATTAAACAAGTCCCAGCAGTTCGAAAACTAAGAATTAGCCAACTTTACTAAAACAATCCTATGAAAGGGGTAAGAACTTGGATTCATGGTATCAAACAAGACAACCCTAAATCATACCCCAAAACATCAAACAAGAATTTCAAGCCCTTTCTAAGCATAGCATCATAAAAATCAAACCTTTATGTTCATAGGCTCGAGAAATGATACTGATGGCCCTCTTCATATTCGAAAAACTAGGTAGTTAGACTACACAAATTTTTTTCTCGGGATTTTCTTCAATTTTGGTTCACACACTAGTTTTCTTACAAGAATTCACACATACTAATTACTTCATGACTTTAGGATTTCTTCTTTTAATTATTTTTAACCACACTACAATGTTGAAGCTACTGATGATCAAAGTTTATCGAGAACAAATTGTGTTTGATTCCTCTTTTGCAATAAGTTGTTTTTCATGCAAATGTAGCTTGTAAGATGGAGCCTACAAAGTAAATATATCCTCTTTTATCGTCTTTCGAGTAACTTATTCCCTCATTTTCAAAATTCACTAGCCTCATACCTCATTTCTTCTCATGTTTATCGTGAATCGATGTCCATAATTTTGACTGTGTTTGAATTTATGGCAAATAACAGTAAGAAAAAATTGAAGATGAAGTTTATAGAAATCGCACCACTAAGAACAATTAATCGAAGTTGTTCAAGAATATATTATATGGTCATATAAACATGCAAGAATGTTACGACCCACGAATACACACTATTTTACTTCAATGATTTATTTTTAAAAGAAGTGAAACAACTTGTCATTTAAATAGGTGAAATAATAATAAATAATAAAATGTATATATTGTTGTTCAAGAATATGTTATAAGCTCCGGCTAACTAGTGTTTCGTTGTGTGTTATGTTTGATAAGTTTTTTTGTTATTAAATCAAAACTTAAATACTTTGTTAAAGTTCTTTATTCACAATAAATAATATAACAATATTAATTATGCATGTAATGTTTATTGAAGTTAATTTGTGTAAGTGAATAATTTAATGCACGTTAATATCAAATTATATTAATTATTACATCAAAATCTATTACTAAATATTAATAATTATTTTAATTAATATATTTGTTTCAAGTATATATTAGTGAATATATTGACATCTTCCCTTTGCCTAAGCTGAAGAAACCTTTGCCAGTCATTTCACCAGTTTTTGGATGTATAGCGGTGCAGTATATAATTGATCGAGCTCTTCAAATGATTGTGCATCAGCAACCGGCAATAGCAGCAATTTACGTGGGTGCTCAGTTTGAAGCGTATGAGGGAGGCATATATAGAGGACCTCGTGGCGGCGTAGATTTAGATAGTGAGTATCACACTGTATTAATCGTCGGATACGACGTGGATTGGGACAGCACGCCGTATTGGATAATAAAAAATTCCTACGGCAAGGAATGGGGAAAAAAGGGTTACATGCATATGTTAAGAGATCCTCGAACTAGAGAAGGTGTGTGCGGGATAACATTGAGTATTGTTACGCCTCACATAATAGAGTGACATTTTAGTGGTTAGTGATCGGCAATCCGGCATCCTTCTGAACTTGCATTTTCAAATTTGGCAAGTCATGTGTTTCCCTTTTGTCTTCTAAACTATGTCTTCTAAACTATGACAATGGATCAAATGAAAAGTGCTACTTTGGTTATAAAATGCAAACAAATCTAGATCATGCATTTAATTACATCTAACGGTTACAATATAATATTATTAATTAATATATTAAATCACAAAAGGGCAATAATGGTAACATACGTTAGAATATATTTATAAATATATTAATTAATTTCAATCCCTTATTTTAAGGTAAACAACATTCAAATAAATTAATTAACTAATTGATTAATTAACTAATTAGGAAAGTCTGATTATCAACAAATCAGATTTAAGAGATATATATTTTGTAAATGGAATGTTTAGATTTGTTTATAAACGATGTGTTTAAATTTCATGATTTTTATTAAACTGGTCTTATTTAGAATTGCCATAATCTAAAAATTGATCTTATTCGGAGTTTTAGTGTAGATTAATTATTTGTCTATATTTGATTCATGAATTATATTATAGCAAATCATGAATCATAGATGTCTTATAACTGGAAAGTTTAATTCGTTATCTATTTTTGTTTACATTGATGTTCCAACAGATTTATTTCAGGTTTTCGTATTCTCAAGAGTCTGTTTTCGTATTAATAATATATTTGTTTGTATGATTCATACATTGTACACCTTTGATTCGTGAACCATAACATAGCAAATAATGAATCATGGGTTCCATATTATATGTAACAGTATTTATAACAAATGATGAATCACAGACTCTTACAATTTATTATTTCATTAAAATATGTATTTCTTATATATCTAATAAGTGATATTGGAACAATGATCAACTCGTTTTCCAATTCGTTTTCAATAACCGTATGTCTCCCCCTTCTATTCTTGTTACTATGATCTGATGCAACACATATAAAACAATTAGTAACAATATTTATTCGCAAAATATTTACGTAACAAAATCTGAAACATTATTCTACGCATGATTCATGATTTGCTACGATATGAGGTCAAATACTGAATCATGCATAAACAAGTGTTAATACACTGAAATAATAAGAGACTTCCATATTTTTACCCAAATCTTCTTGGAATCATTTTAGCGGCGGTGTCGCGACCTGCAAACATAGAAGACTTCGTAAATTTACGTGACATGTAGCTAATCGATACACGAATCCAACATTACCGACTTGAAATTTTCAAAGGCAACGTAGGGTTTCAAAATCCCCGACTGAGAGTGAGCCGAAGATGGTTCAGGATGGTCAATTCACAAATTGTTTCAATACTGGATTTTTGGTTTCCCAAATTGTGAAATCAATGTTCAAATCGAATCGGAATTGAAATTTATCTAAACCATGATTTTAGGGATATCAAAACATCTTGAATTTTGGCAATTTTGTGACTAATTTACCCCTCTAAGGATTGTAAACATTAATTTTAATATTTAAATCTTTCAATATTTGCAAATTGACCTCAAATTAATAGCCGCGGATCTACAAAATTTAATGGTCAAGATTTGTTTATATTTTATAATTAAAAGTTACTTTTCACCTGATCTTTACTCCTAAACTATTAATGGTCAACGTGTAAGATTTTGTCTCACCGTCTCACAAAATTTCTTTGTCTCACAGGAAACCAACCCTGTTATTAGATTATCTGTGATTACAAAGTTTTAAAACATTTTGTATTTTGCAATGTGCTGTTGCATGTTTGTTTATTGTGACGAAAAACATCACAAAAAAAGATATTGAAAGATTCGTATGAGGGTTAACGCTCAACATGTCAAAAGCCAGCGATACATTACATAAAAGGTTGAGGTAGACTTAGAAAATAAAGCTTGGACTACCCTAAGACGGTTCAGGTAGTGAATCTATGGGTGAAGGTGAAGTGGTCATAAACATGGTACCTTCTATTTCCATTTGTCTAAAAGTCGTCCTGATTGGTTTTCTCGTTTTCAAGCAAGGAGTCAACCAGTCATCGGGATGAGTCATACGTATATGCTCTGATACCATGAAAGAATGAAAAAAGAAAGAAGAATATTAAGAAATCCACACTCTCAGCACTATTGCTGAGTTTATTATATATTGATGATGAGATATACAATATTAGGTAAGACTAAATTATCAGAGCAATATTTGGGATGACAATTACAATCATGTACAAGTATCAGGAAATGATTTCTAATCATATTTATGTTAATAATGAGCCTATCAATTTAATATTAATCTCAATCATTTTAATAGTATTGACAGCTTTTACTCGTCGGGACGATATAGCCAGGTCGCAATTGGATACAAGCGAAAACATTAATGCTACAAGCAGTAGCTAGCTTGGCGGAGGAGCATCGCGGGAGTTGGTATCGTCGGCGATCTTTCGTGCCTCCACTTCAAGTGAAATGGGCTGGGCCTGCGACCAAAAATTTAGGTTGTTTGTCATTTATGTAAGCAAGACTTGTCATTTAAAAAGTGAAAAAATAAAATAAAACGTATATGTTATTTCTACTGTTTGTCTCACTGTTCATTCTCCACTATTTTGGGTGTTGTTGAGGTCAGTTCTTCATTTGTGAATGATTTCATATTTTTTTTTTTGTTTGTTTTCACAATGTAGCTTTAAGTTGCTTCTTGTTTTCGTTGTGTACTGTTTTGGGGGGCGTGGCTTAGGGTTTTGGTTTTGGTTTTTGTCTGAGTTTTGTTGCTTGTTCGATCCTCTGCTGAGTTCTCTGGTTGTTTTCTTCTCCGATCCGACGTGTTTGTTGTTTTCTCTAGTTGGCTTCAGCTTGGATGCGTGCCTTATTTATTTTGGTTGTGGTTGGGGTGTGTGTGGGTTTAGGTTGTGTGTGGGTTTTGGTTGTTGTAGGGTTTTGGTTGTTTTAGGGTTTTGGTTGTTTTAGGCCGGTTTTGGTTGTTGTAGGGTTTTGATCTGTCTTGGGTCTGTATCTTGATGCTTGTTTTCTCTACCATTTTCTATTTTCCTTGTTTGTCTATATATTTTTTTCAGCAAGTGTATATATATCAGTTAATGAATTCCCTGCTTGTTTTATTATTTTGCAGGTTTGAAAATGAATATATTTCTATCTGTAAATATGTGCACCAAAAAGTCTTATGCACCCAAGACCAAACCACAAGAAGAAGAACAAATCAGAGAACAAGAAAATGGAGGAAACACAAGAGATTGATAAAACCTTTTATTCAAAGATAGTGAAGTTTCTCCGAAATATTGATTATATTAAGGCTGATGTTGTGCATACTGGGAAAAGGATAAATGATACCTTTGTCTTGTCTGCTTCCTCATCTTATATTGACAAGGTGAGTCGCAATGAGAATGCATCCTTGTGGCATGCAAGGTTGGGTCATGTTAATTTTGACAAGTTGAAAGCTATGGTCCGAAACAATTTAGTGAATGGTCTGCCAAATTTGGCTTCATTTCCTAATGGAGAAGTATGTGAAGGTTGCCAATTTGGAAAAGCTCACCGTCTACCTTTTGGCATATCTCAATCTCGTGCGAAGGTACCTTTAGAATGCATTCATGGAGATTTGTTTGGTCTTGGGTGCATAAGACTTTTTGGTGCACATTTTTACACTATCACGATCAGTTCACCTTCGAGGTATCTATCACTCAGTTACTATTTGATCATATCACTCACTATTTAATTTATTATAACTTATTATAATATTTTTGCAGGGAAGAGATTTATGTCTTCGAGCAGGGTTGATTGGAGGGAGAGGGGTGTCGTCACTCGGGTTAAAGAGCAAAATGGCTATGGTAATTGCTATGTGATTTGTAAGATTTGTGTTCACATTTAAATTATATTTTATGTTCAATATAAGTATATTAAAATTTTGTAGGAACTTGTTGGGCGTTTGGAACTATCGGGGCATTAGAAGGAATAATGAAAATTAAGCATGGCATCATCACTGACCTCTCTGCTCAACAATTAGTAAATGCTCGTTATCGTGGAGAAATTAAAATAAACAGTGTAACCGAAGCTTTAGATTGGATTGCAACAAATGGGGGCATTACCGCATCCAAATATCTACCGTATGCCAGATTTCACAAAGAACCAAAGCTGAAGAAACCTTTGCCAATCATTTCATCAATTATTGGATATACATCCCTGAAATGTATAAGTGATCATACTCTTCAAGTGATTGTGCATCAACAACCGGCAATAGCATCAATTGACGTGGGTGTTCAGTTCGACGAGTATAAAGGAGGCATATATAGGGGACCTCTTGGCGGCGAAGATTTAGATAGTAAGTGTCACCGTGTGTTAGTCGTCGGCTACGACGTCGATTGGGACGGCACGCCGTATTGGATAATCAAAAATTCTTACGGCAAGGAATGGGGAGAAAAAGGTTACATGCATATGTTAAGAGATCCTCTAATTATAGGCGGGGTGTGCGGTATAACAAACAATATTGTTATACCTCACATAATAGAGTGACATTTTAGTAGTCAGTGCGACATCCTTCTGAACTTGCTTTTTCAAATTTGGCAAGTCATGTGTTTCCCTTTTGTCTTCTAGATTATGTCTTCTAAACTATTGCTTTGGATATGTTACTAGATGATCTGTGATTACAAAGTTTTAAAACATTTTGTGTTTTGCAATGTGCTGCTGCATGTTTGCTGTGATCAAATGCGCGCAGGAAAACACAAACACCTCCTCAACACCTGCTGACTCTTTTGTAGTTGAAATGGCGTTTGATCCGATCCCGATCGTGCTGCTGATTCGGGTAATTAGAGTTTTAGCGGCTGCAACGGTTATTGTCTGGTCAATGCATTTCAGAGGAGGAATGTCACTCTTCTCGGAGAATAAAGATATCATCTTTAATGTAATGCTACGTTTGAGATTTGATGTTATTTTATCAGTTTGAGAATCTGCTCGATCTTTTGAATTAAGTAATTTGAAAATGTTGTTGATAGATTTGTTTCTTTATTGAGGAGATGTTTGTTTGTGTTTGTGTGTGCATGCCATTTGATGATTGTGTTTTACACTGTGATCCTCACCCAGTATTGATGGTCATTGGACTTATCCTGCCAAACGGGGAAGGTAAATATTCATGTTCGAGGCTTATAAATTTGTTTTTGGCGTGCAAATGTGGATCAATGTTATCTTTGTGGCACTAGCTTCTTCAGTTTTTTTCCTTCGGTGTTGCAACATCAGCCTTTGTTGGTCACATTCTGGAGTATTGGACAATGATCATTAATTGGCGACTAGAATTGGTTCTACGGATAGGTCGTATTGTCAATATAATCTTTAACAGCACTGAAAATTATCCATCGAGTTTTCTCAATGTGTTGTTTGTTTCTCGCTGGTCATTCATAATGCCAAATGAAATTTAGTATGCTTTGATGTGCACCATTTCATATCTTCAATATTTTTTACCATTTTGAAGGATGAATGTATTAACGTCTTAATGTAATTATCAAACAGAGACCATGAATATGAAGATTAGCATACCTAAGACATTAATCATGAAAAAATAACCCACACTTTTGGCAGACTGAGATATTACCCGCAATTCTCCTCTTGCAAGAGCTGGCTGACGGCCAACGACACCGGATCCAATTTACCCTGAACATATAAGAAAACCATGTGAGTGACTTGAAAACAATCGTTGAAGAAAAAACAATCGCACGATTGGTGAGGATTACATCTTCCACTATTTTTTGTTTAATTGGTTCCACACTCCTCCAATGCAGGCACCTTGTTACCCCCAAATACGCCTACCTAGCAGGTACAGGATCTGCAGTTTCGCCAACCATGCGGATGACCTAACAAAATAGAAACTTTAGTCTACACAATCCCGTATAAGATGGAAACTTGGTAAATTATATGTGTATATGCTTACTTGGGTACGAATGCTACTTGCGTCAGCACCCAAGATTTCAAGAATACGAGCTGCCAAACCTTCACCCTTGCGTAGAAGCCCCAACAACAAGTGTTCAGATCAAATTTAGTTGTCCCTGAATGATTCCCTAAAAAGGAGGTGAAAACATGCCACGAAACTAAGTCAGTTGCTATCACAACCACGACGAAAAAGAAAGGCGAACAGAGAGTCATTCACCTAGTTATCGGGCTTCCTCGAGGGAGAGCTCAGTAACACGCTTAGCACGGGGTGTAAGTACTTGTGAAATCTTGCCCAATCTCAGTATCCTCATCAAATAGATAATTGATGATGTCTATATGAGGGAAGTCGTCTAATGGTGCCTGGCTCATCAATGCAACTGTAAGTTCACCAGTGGAGTCTGAAAAGAGACCAGCGCTTCGGCTAGTCAGAGCGAATTGATCACGGATAGGAGAATCATTGAACTGAGTAGACTCCATGACTCCAGGGGAGCCAGAGAATGAAGCCTGGGATGGACCAAGAAAAACTTCTCGGCTAAGGGTGCCAAAAGTTAATTCTGCAACTGGATTCTCTACTGGCAACACAACTAGTGGAGTCTGAGATCGCTGAGCAGCAAAATCACCCACAGAACCATTCAAACTTGGACCACTTCCAGTTTGTGCCTTGGGTATAGTGAGGTTGTCAACTACCTGGGAAACTGGACGTGGGGAAGCAGCTCGACTTGACAACTGTTCTAAAGTGCCAGGTTGAAAAACACCTGCTGTTGCAGTACCAACCTTGGGAGCCACACTAGCATGGCAAATGAAAGACGACCGTGAATTTACACATCGGATTTGGTCTAATGAGGACTTGGGTTGTGGCTTCACGCAATCATCTTCCAGATTTTGTCTATCGGTGTCTCCATTACCCTTCTTTGACTCTGAATGTAATTTTACAGTAGAAATGTTCATTCCGACTGAAGTCTGAACCTGAATGCAATTCTGCCTGATCTTAGGATTCATGTTAGATTTGAGGTTGTTTGTGTGAAATCCAACATTTGATGCTTCCGGCACTGATAATTGTTCAGATGATTGGATACCCTCCACTCTTGTATAATGATCTATCTGCAAAAATTGCTGGGTTAGTGGCGCAAAACAAATATAAATAGGGGAACATTATGAGGAAAACAAAGAGATAGTTCAGAACTAACTAAATGTAAAATGTCTAAAAGGTGGAATTTTCAAGAAGCATATATCATATAATGGTCTGCATATATTCAAATGATGCAACCTACAGATTCCATTATCTAATACTCAAGAAGCATAATATCATGAAGTCTCCCTTCTAAATGTAATTTTCTTTTTTCTTTGAAAGAAGGATGCAAAGTATAAGGCTCACCTTGTCGGCATATGAATGTCTTGGAGCATGATTTTTCAACAATCCATCAAGTGCCTGTTCAGGATAAGCAGAAAGAAAAGCACTGGAACGAGTGATTCCGTGCCCCGACTCATTTGTATTGACAGCTATCCCACTATATGTTTCTGCACTCCGTTTACTTTGCCCGCTTAAAGCCTTATGCCTCTGACTCTTTTTCCTATAAATGTTTCAAATATTCAGCGTTTAGAAAACTTAAGTGTTCCCGATGATCACCAAATGGAAATCTGTTGGTTAAAGGATTATTAGACTCAAATACATAACAATGACAATCATGCTCAAGTTACCTGACCAACACGTTCCAGCTTCCGTTATCCGATACTGAGTCTTCGACCCATACATTAAATTCAAGCGGCTGTATTCCATCTGCTGGTGTCGATGATATGCTATCACTTAAGCATGGGAAACCCTGTTCTGTTGTACTACTTTCCCCTGATAAACAAGTATCAGAAATAGTACTACTATCCTCGGTTGTGGGACTGCCATCTATATCCTCTGTAGTTAACCAAACACTAGCATCGTTGTAATCATCATCTCTCAAATCTGGACCACCCTCGCTGCGATTGAACATTTCATCTGATTGCAAGGTCGACTTCCCTGACACTCCCACAGACTCCTCAAAGTCGTGATCATCTGTTGCTATATCATCATTTTCGCCCTTTCTCTGCCCTTTTCCATTACGACTACGCTTCTGCTTGTTCTAGAGAATAAATTTAGACAAACATTAATTTTTGAGAGTGCAAGGTAGAAGCACTTTAGTTTTGTATAAGAGTGGTCGGAGTCAAGATAAAAGATGAAATTTGACATCTGCCTTATGGAAGCTGTAAGAAGTGATAACTATTAACAACAGGATTCACACAAACAAAAAGTTACAGCAAGATCATACCATTTTCTTCTTCAGCCTTTTTTCCTTGTCAGCTGCTTGCCGCTTTGCTTTTTGCTCAATTTCAGCTTCCCTTTCTTCCTCTTCTTCGCGTATAAGCTCTTCTTGTATTCTAGCAGCAACATCCTCTTGGAATGCTACTTCGATTTTTTGGCTACAAAAATCAATGATCCGAGTTCATAATATTCAGAAAGAATTGACCAATCCAATTAAACAAGAGATATAAAAGATGTTACTCACATACAACATGACTGTAGAACGAAAGTGTTTAAATAGTTTCATTATGTTTCTGTCTCTAGTTGGAGCTACACGGAACACAAATAATCATCAATTCATCATAACCATGCATTACAAGAGCGTCTGGAACTTCCAAATGAATTGCATACTTGTAACAAGAGTACTGCGCAAGCACACTTTGGTACATGGATATCTCGTGTTTGGTCATGGCTAGAGCCAGTTTAATGTTCAAGTTATATTAAATAGTGTTTGAATTTTTTTCAGTAAATCTCTGGCATCTTTGAACAATTACTAGTGAGTTGTGTGATTCAGCACACAAAGCAAAAGGTAAGAAAAATATACAGCAAGTAAAATCATAATTCAAAATACATGAAGCACACCATTAATGTTTTAAAAGTAATAAACTTGAGCTTCAGTTGAGGTTAGGGGCACAGATATGTGGAAGAAAGAGATAACTAAACTACAACCACACAGAATACAACATGCAATACAATTTGGAAGCATCACAAAGCCTGAATTTGGCACATTTAACAATCATAAACTACCACACAATCGACCATAAACACTAATATACGGGTAACAGTCAGAGAAGAAAAGGCCCACCGACACTATATTATCTAAGCATCTCATAGAAATGAATGAAATATTCTACACAATAAAACCACGAGGATAAAAACACAGGCAATAATAGGTTTGATCTTCCAATAGACTACTGTACACAAGCCACCATAAGAATATCAAAATGTATTTACCTGAAAATATGAGACAGTACAAATATTTCTATGGTTCTACGTCCAAATTCTGTGAGCCGCCTTTCCCCCAACTCAGCTGAATCTTTTGTGAAATCATGCCCAGTTCTCCCAGCCTAAAATAGGAATGATTAGGTTAAGCCAACCAGGAGGCATAAACGTAGATTTATTTGAGACCAGATGGTATTCTTCCTATAACATGAAATTCGTCGCATTTAATATTGCCTGTTGCAATGAACTAAGTAGACTATTCTAACTAATACTTGCATTTCCAGGAGGCGAATAGTGGGCAACAAATTGATCCTTTTAAGTTATGTATTTCCATGGACATCTAATCATAAATATTTCACAACAGAAAACAAGAAAATTCTACCGTGACCCAAATACCCAAATACCAGTCCTTTTTTCCATCCCGTCATTCAGTTTCGAAGGAACTCAGCTTTAAATGAACTACTCATGTTCATCTGTGAGGTACCCCCCTTCACAACTAAAGGAGTACCTCTGTAACATGATAGACAGTATTTGGGCTTCAGAGCACCAAATATCCCTGCATACATGCAATAAATATACTCAGAACACACCTTTGATTGACTTGAAGATTCTTTGTCATTTTTCAAAGCCACGGACTGCCGGGGAGACTTTTCAAGTAGTGACAAAAAATCATCAGCCAACAAAAACATGTCACCATCCACATAAACAATTGGCTTTGAATTAGTTACTGACTCCAACGCACTTTCTTTTCTTCCTTTGCGCTTGCTCTCTATTTGAAGAGCCTTCAGTCCACAGTAAAGTGAATCTATAACAAGAGCTGATGTCACTTCTTTCTCAACAAAAAAATGCTTCACAACAACCCTAAAAAGCACATCTGCTCTTTCACAAGACATGTGTTGCTTAGTGCTTGGATCCAACCCCGACCAGAATGTACAGAAACTGCAATCAGTAATCAACTCAATAAAAAGGCAGAAAAGAAATATTCTAAATAGTTAGAAGATTAAAGGTTAAAAGATTCAGCAACAGATCATCCCTGATTCAAAATGATTTCAGTATTTGTGCAAACTACAAGTTTAATCCACTTACTGGATACAGGAGTTAATAAGAAATCACTGATTCTCTCATTTCATTTTCAATTGACTTTTTCAAAATTTATTCATGCGACTCTACACAGACAGCACAATATTGGTGACAGTTTCTATAAACCCAAGTGATGTCTGCAGTACTACAGAAAACTAAACAAACTCCATCTTTTTACCATCCTTACGACAACAAATAAACACAAAACACACCCCCATGTGATAACTAACTGAAAAATATGAGTATATGACTATACGTCTCCAAAAATAAGAATCTTTCACGAACAGAAGGAAAAAGTAAAGATCGACTAAGAGACACCTACCTTGACCATCTAGCCTTGTCCTTCAGCAACTTTTTCAGCTTACTCTTCTGATCTTCAACAAATTTGCGACATACTTGTTCTACATGGGATATATAGACACCTAGGAGTTCCCTTCTATAATGGCGATCCAAACATCGAAATGGACGGTGTTGTTTATTCCTTGAAGCAAGAAAGACACTGAGTCATTGAAATGTGATATTACTACTCAAGCTATATATTTGATTCTCTGCAATTGTGGCTCTGTTCATTGAATCTAAACTAGACGGCCAAAAATGACTGGAACTACATAAAAGATGACTCTGAATCAGGATCTGACTGATTTCGGAATCATCCATGATTAAAACATGTTAAACCAGGATTCACAAATATTGTTGAAATCATCCGCGTAAAACAATACTTGCATGACCCTCAACAATTTTTTGTTTCTGAATTACTTCTACATTCACCAATGCTGCTAAAGGTATGGAGCAGCTCCGAGCATTTTTGGTATTTTAACTTATCAGTCCCAGCAAGTTCGTGAAAAATATAAAAAAACACGGATCAAGGCCATTACAAAAAAGGAAGCAACTCTAGGAATGACTGAAGGGAAACATGCTTATGTCTGAGAATGGATCTTAAAACCAGGTGAGACATTTAAAATCAAGCAGGACATGACCTTCCAAGAAACCTAGGATATATTATCCAAATGCTATCTTCAGAAGGCTTTTTAGGAAGAGTAAAGATATCAATATGCATTGTCCCTCACCCAATACAAAATACCTGATAATTTGCACTTGAGCCTTTATTTTGAGAGTATCATCAAAAAGATATCCATCCTGTATTTTAGACAACTCTATAAACTTTTTCCACCCCCAGTCATGTTCTTTCTTGCAGAATCGATGCAAGGTATCTGATAATTCACACTCAAACGTTATTTTATAGTTATAAAACTAGCATAATTGGTTAGTGACGAAAGTGAGGAAACTAACCAGAAAACTTGTCTTTTTTACGGTCTTTGTTCTCAACTGATAATGTAAATTGCGCAAAATGACCCCATCCTGTAGGTAACAAAACATCTATTTGAATGAATAACTACTTCAAACCTTAAATTGGCATGATAAACAAGTTTAGATTGAGCAGAAAAACTAGATTACCAGGAAGAAGTTGGGTGTGATTAGCAACACAAAGAAATAAAGAGAGATGATTACAGACATCGCATCCTTGGGGGTAGATTAGAATATACCTGCCAAAATTCCCAGACACTACCAGCATGTAACTAGATGAAGTCAAGCATTTCTTAGAAACAAGGAAGACACGGTATCTTTTTGTAATGAATTTATTAAAGTATATGACAATTGGTCCCTAAAAATGATTATTTATGAACAAATACTCAGACCTCAGTAACAAAAGTATTCATCAAACATGCTACTGAAATGGACGACATGTAGTGGTTTATAGTTTTGTAAAAACTCAAAGAAATATAGAAGACATCCAACTACGCTGCGACTAATTATATAAAAGTAAGTGTGGAAGAGTTGCATATTTGTGGTCATACAGACATGCAGTTATTGAAAAAGTAAATCATGAGGAAAAACGATTCATCCAGATCCGCTAATCACATTGAGAAATGTATGGTTGGATCACCCGTGAAATGCGCACACATGAATGGGAAAATGAAGTGACACTGTGTTTACAAAATTTACAATGTTAACATGCTGGCATGCTCTTTGAGATGCCTTTGTACTTAAATCATGGTGGTACCAAGTTTTGTACTTGATACTGTATTTGATTGGTTGACAAAATCTTAGGAGGAAAAGAAGAAATTGATTTTGTGTGGGAGCTCACTCACAAAGATGCAACATGATTACAAAATCCTAGGACCAAAACAATGCATGCAAAGTTATGATATAAATTTAGGTAATTCTATAAATAGACTAATTAATACTTGTCTCCCTGATCGAATAAGAAAAGAAGGAAGATTAAAATAAGACAGCTTACAAGTACAGAAAAGTTCGAAAGAAGGCCAGAATTCGTACCATTTGTAGCCATTAACTTCAAAAACCTCACTCTTAAGTTCTTTTTTGCTAAGTTGTGAAAACTTTTCTATCGTCCAAGTAAATTTACCGTACATCTCAGAAGGCTTGAAATCTGCTGATGGCCACGGAAAACTTTCGGTTAAAAGCAAAGTGTACAATGTTCACATAACTTCTGGTTCATAACATCAACATTAAGTTCCGCAAACCAACCATTAATGCACATCGCTAATCTGCCGCACACAAACAAAAAAGGTAGAAATCTCACTCACCGTCATCGCTATCATCATCAGTGTCCCAAACAGGCGGAGGAGAAGTAGATGGATCACCATTGTCAACCTGTTCGTAAGAACGCCATTCATTCAGCGCCTCAGCTGATCTACTGATCTGTCCAGTCGGCAACCAGTCCACTAATCCATCAATGTCATACACCTTTACATCCATAACGACCGAGTATACAAAAAGTCACTCCTACATGATAAAAGCCAATAACACTTGAATTAGTCAATTCAATCACCAAAAGCACAAATGTCATAACTTTCCGCAACCAGATGAAATTGGATAACACGAATAACATATTCAATCCAAATCCATATGAATTCAATTCATTCGATTAACAAACAGAAATGAAATTAAAAAAGCACACGAGAATCGATAATGAAAAAGAAGAAGTGGCGGTGGTGAAATCGATGGAGAGTAGAGAAAGAACATACGGCGTGAAGAGATGATGACGATCGAGATTTACTGATTAGAGAAGGGGGTTTTGAGTTTTTAGGGTACACGAAAAAAAAGGAGTCGAGTCGACCCCAGCAGCAAAACCCAATATCATTTTTATTCCTTTTTCAAATTAATTTTATGGTTTTTATTGGTTTTCAATATAATGTTGAAATTATTTATTTTTAAATAATTGGAATTTTTTGTTGAGAAAACCCTCTGGACTCTGGAGGCTTGACTTGCCCCTTTGTCCAAATAATTGTTGGTAAACATGTGTTGTTACTCTTGTTCCAAAGACAGTCTGAACTTAATTAAGAAAATCAAACTCATGAGCGATATCAAGGTTTAATGTAAGCAAAATCAAACCCAATTTTTGAGACACATTTGATTCATACCTGAGGCACGATACATTCCTTGTCTATCTATATTTATAGAAGAATTTTCAAAAAACTTGACATCGGAAACAAATAGGTAAGTCCACCTTTGGATAATGTCTTTACTAGTAGTATCATAGCTTCGGAAGCTGTCAACTCTTGCAGCATAACTTGAGTGGATTTCATATGTAAGTATCTTGTACCTCATAATCTGAAAGCATTCAATGTGTATGCAAAACGAGGTCAAAACTAGAAATACAGAGAAGGCCAAAAGTAAAAGGAGAAATTAGATGGAGAATACATACATCATCGATAAGTAATCCTTTAACAAAATGCCTGCGGAGATGCTGGTAGTCAAAATTGTCACTGAAAAGGCTGAGAACTTCTGGAGAGCATATGTTAATAGAACAATCCTACCGCTGATAAGTTGAAGAACTCTTCGATATCGAATAGATGCATATGTTGCAGGGAGGAAGAAGAAACTAATGATCATATTCTGTTTAATTGTAGGGAAATGCCAACAATGAGATGCTGCATGAATAAGTTTGGCTATGAAGTTCAGTGGAAATCATGGGAGGAAATGATTTGCTGGCTTGAGAGGAAAAAATGAAAGTCGAGAAGCGAAAAGGAGGAATTTGCATTCATCATTTGCGCAACTGTCTACGAAACATGGAGAAATAGAAATTTCAGCATATTCAGGGGTATAAAGGATAGCTGCAGCATTATTGTTCAAAAATTTACAAGGCTCCTTCAAATAAAAACAAATCACCTTAGGGGCGTTCGAGAGTAATTGGACGGAATTTCTGAGCGAAACTATCAGCCAGTAGAATTGCTCACTGCGCTCCCATTTCCGGAGTCTTACGAAATGCAAAACTTCTGCATCTGCTCGACGAACAATTCGATTTCCTAAACCCTAAATTGGAATTCAAGAAGCTGATGAACAATGCAAATTAAGGTTTTTAGGAAAGTCGTTATCGGCAGGGCTTTCCGTTAAGCTGATGAATGCTCAAACGACGCCGTCTTGAACTCAAGCGTTGTTATTTTTCGACGAATTATTTATTTTCCAATAAAAAATAAATATATATAAAATCGCCGTGATTTGACGGAGTTGCGAGTCGTCGGAGCGCTTCGATCTGCGGTTAGCTAAAAACCCTAGAAGACGGGAGATTTCACAAGTCAACTCTTTTGTAGTTGAAATGGCGTCCGTTCCTTTGATCCGGTTCCCGATCGTGCTGCTGATTCGGATAATTGGTGTTTTAGCGGCTGCGATGGTTTTGTCTGGTCAATGCATTTCAGAGGAGGAATGTCACTCTTCTCGGAGAATAAAGATCTTATCTTTAATGTAATGCCACGTTTCAGATTTGATGCTATTTTATCAGTTGAGAATCTGCTCGATCTTTTGAATCAAGTAATTTGAAAATGTTGTTGATGGATTTGTTTCTTTGTTAAGGAGATGTTTGTTTGTTTTATTGTGTTTGTGTATGCATGCCATTTGATGATAGTGTTTTACACTGTGATCCGTGTAGGTTCACCCGGTATTGATGGTCATTGGACTTATCCTGCTAAACGGAGAAGGTAAATATTCCTGTTCGAGGCTTATAAATTTATTTTTGGCATGCATATGTGGATCAACTTTATCTATGTAGCACTAACTTCTTTTAAGAATCTGAGATGTGATGTTTATTCCAGGCGTAGTTGAAGTATATCCTTTTTTTCTAATTTTCAGAGATGTGACTCAGTAAAATATGATTTTTGATTTTGTGCTCATCCTCTCCATTTCCGTTAGTAAACAGTCAGACATGTATTGCACCTGAATTCAGATAGCAAAGAAACTATGTTTCTGTCTTTCAGCTAAATGCCCTACGGCTCTGTACTTATTAAATTGCATTTTCTCCTGTTTCAATTTTTTGCCTTTGGTGTTGCAAAATCATCTTTGTTGATATTCAAATAAAAATAATTTGGTCACATTCTGGAGTCTTGGACAATAATCATTAATCGGTAACTAGAATTGTTTCTACATGTGTTTTTGTGGGATAGGTTGTATTGTCAATATAATCTTTAGCAGCACTGGAAATTATCCATCGAGTTTTCTCAATGTGTTGTTTGTTTCTCGCTGGCCATTCATAATGCCAAATGAAATTTAGTAAGCATTGATGTGCCATTTCACATCTTCAATAATTTTTGCCATTCTGAAGGATGAATGTATAAATACTGCCCTAATGTAATTATCAAAAACTTAATGTGAAGCTAGCTATATCAAGCCTAATGATGCATCATTAGAATATCTTTATGCAAGCAGTGAGTGTATATTCAGTTAATCACTTTGATTTTACAGCTATGCTCGCATATAAGACTATTTCGGGGACAAAGAACTTGAAGAAGTTGGTTCACTTAACGCTTCAGTTTCTGGCTTTTTCTTTTGGTGCCATCGGTCTTTGGGCTGCTCTGAAGTTCCATAACGATAAGGGAATTGACAACTTCTACAGTTTACATTCTTGGCTAGGCTTGGCTTGCATTTCCCTATTTGGCATCCAGGTAATATTCTGTTTTACCTACGGTGGCACTGTTAACTTATGGTGCATTTTTTAATTAGTTTGATTGATTCTTTATGCAGTGGGCAACTGGATTCTTCACCTACTGGTACCCAGGTGGGTCTAAAAATAGCAGAGCTAGTCTAATGCCGTGGCATGTATTTATCGGTGTCTACATTTATGCCTTGGCTGTTGCCACTGCTGCCACTGGAATTTTAGAGAAGTTGACATTTCTTCAAACAAACAATGTCATTTCACGCTATTCAACTGAAGCTATGTTGGTTAACTCTCTAGGAATCCTCATTGTGCTGTTGGGTGGCTGTGTAATCCTTGCTGTTGTAGCTCCATTGAATGGCAGAGGAGACCATTACAGGGGTGGGCCAATCGAGTAGTTCAGATGGCGTTGCATTCATTGCAAAGTTTTTGTTCTATTGTTTGTAAACATGTTTATTAGCAATGATGACTGACAGTTGGAGGAACTAGAGATTGTGGCTTTGAAATTTGCACAAGTGTTATTCATTGGGGCTTTGAAGTTTGGACTATGGTCTATGACTATTCTGATACATTTATATATCTTGACAGCTCGGATATGTAAGTAAACAAATTAATAAACCCTGGCCATATACTCTTCCAGGATGATTGTCAGATACATTTAACTAGTTTTTGTCCAATCAACTAATCCTTATTTACAAAGTGAAACATAGTCTTTCACAAGTTTGTGGATATTCGTCACTCCCAGTCAGCATCGAAGAAGCCAGCATCCTTCATCTCTGAGTAGTAAACGTTCTCCAAGTGTAGGCTATCCTCCTATAAAATGTCATGAAAGAATCAGAACACAAGGTAAACCATTATTAACAAGACATGCTAAACTAATTTAGTTGGATGATAAAACCCACACACAGACCTGGAAAAAGTCTGCCAGGAAGGTAACGTAGAGAAGAGGTAGATACAAGGCATGGTAGCATACAATTGTCACATAATTGAGCCTGCCAGGAACAATTGTGTGAGAATCAAGTTGGGACCAGATATTTTGCGAATACTTAGAAACTGATATTAATAAGGGAATCAAGCTCTACCAGAGCCCAAAGCCAGCTCCATTTCCAGTTAGCCCACAAGCAAATAGTGCCGTCGCATTCAAGCTCAGCATGATTATGATGTACTTGTAGAATGCAGGTCTTGCTGCAAACAGCGAGAAAGCATTTAGCAAACGTTGCATCTGCATACATATGCAAAAGTACTTCTCTTTAATCGTAAACTAGATTGCTTACCAGGTAACCTTTCTCGCCACTTAGAATGATACATGAATAATATGCCACCATAAATTGCAGTTAGAAAAAGTTTATGGAGAACCCACAAGTTCCATTTAACTGAATGCTTTGGTTCATCAGTGTCAATGAACAACGGTATACCCAGTACAAAGATGTATATTGCCTGCATGAATTGAAAGATATATTATCAGAGATCAATGGAATTAAGCCTCCTGAAATTCCAACTGCATATGATTGTTTAAACATACCTTAAGGATTATATCTATGCCAACAACAATTCCAGATATGGCAAAAGTTTTCGCTAAAGCTTCCAATCCACTAGCATAATTTCCTTGAAGCAGAAATGCTAGTAAGCTAACTTCCAGGAATAGCATCCCGGATGCAGTTAAGAGGGATAATGTATTCCATGTTAATACTTTCTCAGGATTGCATTCCCATGCCTGCCAAATGACGAATTATAAATGGCTCGGCCAAAAAATATTCCAATTTTTATTGGTGACAAGATGTTTATCAACCAAATGTACTTCCATAGTTCCGTGTAGCCATTCTAGACCTGATTATACCATTGAAACAAATTGTAGCATTCTAAACCTGCTAGTTACGATTACATTACATAGGAATAAAAAGATTCATACACACACAGACACGCATACAACCCTAATTTAAACTATATGCCATGTTGTTGCTACGGATACATAACATTCCATACAGATTAAAAAGCCACAAGGCACCAATTTCACAACTTTTGCACACATTCAATAATCCAACAATCTCAACAACACTACAGACTAAAATCAGATTTCTCAAATCCAAATTATGATCAAAAAAATCCAAACACTACCTACAAACTATTCATCAAAAACTAAGAACAAAAATTAAACATACCTGAAGCAAACACCAAGCCAAATTGAGCAAAGTAACAACCCAAAGAGACACATAATAAGAGATCATAATCAACGATCGTCCTTGAGATAGCTTGGTGTAGCTTCTCCTGGCTTGAAACCCTAAGTAAACAACGAAAATCAACGAAGGCACTGCTAGAAACAAGTTATGCCAAAATCCATGGCAGTCAGATATCCATGAGTACAATCTAGGGCTAGCGGAAGCCGATGATTCCGGTGATATCATCAAACGTTCTTCTAATCCTCTCATGGCCAGAACGATCGATTAGGTTAAGGTTACCGGAGAGAGAGAGAAAGCAGGGAGGTCAGGAAACGAAGAAAGTCGACGACGGAGGCAAGGGCAAAACTGTCATTTTCAATCCAATCGAACCGATGAATGTTGATTGGACCGATACATTAGCAAATAATCTGAATAATTAGAGAGAATTTATTTTCAGAAATTTAAGTAATGATTAGGTGAGATCTAACAATTATCTATTAGATTTTAATTAAATAATTCTAAAAATCATATCCAGAAGCTTCTTCCTCGCGTCGGTGGTTGGTGTGTGAAGTGAACTCGTCATTCATTCATTTCAAGTGATAAAGCTCTTCTTCGTCCGCTCGTCTCCTCTGCTCTCGTCTCGCTTTAGGGGTTCCCTGAGGTCATTCTTCGCTCTAATTTTCTCCGAATTTAGTAGATCTGAACCGTATCGATCGCTATACTAAACGTTTGTTAGTTGTTACCCGATTTGAAGTTTTAAACTAGATTTTCAGCAACTGTGGAATAATGTTTATGAATTGGTGTTTGTTTGATGATTGCGTGATGTAGATTATCTGATGTTTGTGTGTTTTTGTTATGGTTAGATCACATACAATTGCAAGATGGTGAAGGCTGTGGTGGTGCTTGGAAGCAGTGAGGGTGTTAAGGGGACTGTTCAGTTCACTCAGGAAGGAGATGGTATTGTTAGATTGTGTAGATTGTAGATGCTTTGGTTGGTTTTGCTGTTGCCGGTTTAGTAGTGTTCTTGACGTTTTGTATTTGTATGTTCTGATAGGTCCGACAACTGTGACTGGAACAATCACTGGACTCAAACCTGGACTTCATGGATTCCATGTTCATGCCCTGGGTGACACGACTAATGGCTGCATGTCAACTGGTTTGCCTCTCTTTATATTTGTGTTTTATTGTTTTCTGGTTGTTCGTCTTGGAATTAATGGTTATTGTGGTACAGGCCCACATTTTAATCCCTTGGGTAAGGTACACGGTGCTCCGGATGATGAAGACCGCCATGCTGGTGATCTTGGGAATATTACGGCGGATGATGATGGTATAAGCCCCACACAATTTGTTTTATTTGGAACTTGTGTCTTAGATAGTGTTAATAAGGCTTCTCCTTGTTATGTTGCTTAAAACTGCTAATTTTTTACATGTTTTCCAGCCTCTGTATCTTTTGGTTCATTCATATTTCCCTTTAAATACTCATATTTAAGATTTGGTAGTCCACTTTAGAGTTACGTAGATACGTATGTTTTTAATCACAATGGATTTGTTGCATCGATCGTAATATTGTGTTTCAACTGACATGAAGTTTTGCTTTTCCCATTATGTTGCAGGAACCGCAAGCTTCACAATTGTTGACAACCAGGTACACAACATGTATTCGATTTATCTTCGACGTTACAAAGCAGATGTGTATTGTTATATACTGAATTATGTATCTCTGTCACAGATCCCACTCACTGGACCAAACTCAATCATTGGCCGAGCTGTTGTTGTCCATGCTGATCCTGATGATCTTGGCAAAGGTAATTAAGTTAACCTATAGGACTATAGCGATTAGAAGAAGCACATTGGTCCTTTTTATTTTGTAGTGGCTGAAACTATAAAATTGCATGATTAAGGACTACTAGAGTTAGTTTCTTAACGTAAAAAGTCACAGTAATTGTGAGTGATATTTCATTATTATTGTCTGTTATGAGTTGGAATCTACTGTTCGAAAGATTTCATATATTCCTTGCAAAAGCCTAATGTTTTCTCAAATGCACTGCTCTTTTTTTCACATGGTTTATTAATTATCTCTTCTTCATAATACCTCGTCTGGTTTACTAACTGAACCTGGTTCCACAGTATACCATAGTTCATTAGCTGTGACAATTTACACACTCGCCAGGATGTGAATTGTGACTGATGTCTTGTCATATCCAGGTGGGCATGAACTTAGCAAGAGCACTGGTAATGCTGGTGGGAGAATTGCCTGTGGTAAGCCTCGCTTTAGTGGACTTTTCACATTGTGTATTTGTTACGTCTTTTGTTATTAATGATCAACTTAAGCTCATTATTTAAAAGAGATTGCTTCTCAATATGCTCAACAGGTATTATTGGTCTTCAAGGTTGATAACAAGGATTCAAGGAGTGTTCTCTTATGGAAGTAAAGTTTGCAGTGGCACTGAGTTTGGGATCAGAATAAGTGTCCGAAGTCGATGTTTTTAAAACTCTCTGGACCTGAATTATGAATAAATGTACTACTTGACCCAATTTTATCAGTATTTGTAGCTCAGTTGGTTGTATGTGTTGCTCTGGTACTATTTTGCAAACCTGTAGCGTCAACAGGGCATTGTAAAGGCCAAAATCACTAGTTTCTAATTTTGTTGAAATGAACAAAAAAATACCTGAACTACAGGGCACAGGCTACGAACCCTAATTTGAGATTAGTTTGGGCATTTGGTAATTGTTTTGACATTAAGACCTAATTTCGTAATTTCCCGCCGCAAACAAGTATAAAACCTCTCTTCACTTCTTGCTTCTCCTCTCTTAAATAACCTATTTTACTCATTTTCAGAGGCAAATTCCGGTCGCCTCGTTTCTATCTCCCAGCCCAAGCGACCTCGTTTCCCGCTCATAGTCGCCGATCCACTGTTTCCAAGCTTCATTTCGTCCCCACTGACCTTTACGTGAGTCTGTTCGTCAAATTTTCCAGCTTGAATTTCTAGGGATTTTGTTTTGTCATTTGCATCCCTCTTTTATGCCCGACGTGTTTGTAAATTGTGAGGTTAGCTTACATTTGTATGGCTATTTGTGAATGGTTTGTTTGTGATTTTGCGGCAGTTGGCGCTATTTATCTTTGTTGTTCTCATAGCTCTTTAGATTTGGATTATTCAAGCTTTCAGGTTGAGTATGTTTGTCTAGCGAGTCGCTTGTTATTGAGGCACTATAGTTTGTTTTGTTTATCAGGTGTTGAGAAGTATGGTTTCATTTATGTACTTTAAATGGCTGTTAAGTTAACTATTTAACGACCAAGTGCTGTTTTTCCGTTGGACATATCTGATTCGGATTGTTAGAATTTTGTGAGCTGCACTGACATGAACATTTATGTTCCACTTAGTGATAGGATGTTGAAAATTTGAATTTAAATTTCCAAGATTCGACTTATATGAATGCAGTATGCCTCGCTTGTCAATTGATATTGGTGCTATTTGTTTTGCACACTATTCTGCATATGTGTATATGATGATTTGAAGTGCAATTGTTGCTTTTCACTGTAGGTAGACCATAGTACCATACTGATGTTTTTCATTCCGGGTTGTGATAACTTTCAGTCCTGATTTTCACGAAGATAGGTGAGTGTACTCTTGATGTTTCCTTTTCGTTCTTTTAATATTCTAGTTTTTTCTTCGGTCACATTTTTTTTACTTTAATCCTGATGAGCCCGCTATTTGTTATTTCCTTGTTCAGGCAGTCCGTGATTACTATAATCATGGAGTGCAACAAAGATGAGGCCATTAGAGCCAGAGAAATTGCTGAAAAGAAGTTGCAAAACAGTGATTTTGTTGGCGCTAAGAAGTTTGCTCTTAAATCTCAGCAGCTATATCCCAATCTGGATAATATTTCAATGATATTAGCTATATGTGAAGTGCATTGCTCAGCTCAGAATAAGATGATTGGATTGGATAAGGACTGGTACGATGTTCTCCAAATTGAGAAAGTGGCAGATGAAGCAATGGTAAAAAAGCAGTATCGAAAGCTAGCCCTATTGCTTCATCCTGACAAGAACAAATTTGCCGGTGCTGAGGCGGCTTTTAAGCTAGTTGGTGAAGCAAATAGAGTGCTTTCTAATAAGACAACAAGATCAGTATTTGACTTAAAAGTTAAAGCTTTCATGAAATCATCAATACCAAGATGGTGCCTCCTTCCCACACGTCAAACAGGGGAACTGTTGTCAACAAACATAAAAAAACACAGCACACTGATAACATATCTGCCAATCAGCCATTCATGGCAACAGCCCCTCAGAAGAATTCACAAAATTCCCAGAAAGGGTTGGAATTTTTTGGGATGATTTGTCCACATTGCAGGGTAAGTGTTAAATATTTCAAAAGTGTGCATGGGAGACAGATCACTTGTCTAACTTGCAAGAGTACTTTCACTGCCAATTATACACAGTCTCCGATAGACTGCCCAAATACTAGCTCAAGTAAGACAGAATGCTTCAGTAGTAAAGGTAACTCTGGTTCCTTTCATATGAGCCATGAACCTGCTGGAAAGGCTTCTGAGTATAATGGAGAAACTGATAGACATCCTGTGCCCAAAAGTATGCCAGCACCAACTACTGGAGCAGGAATTCCTGCTAGTAATTCTAAGCAAAAATTTGACGGTGTTGGCAAGGTTAATGTAGAAGCTCAAAAAAGTCGCACAAATTCTGCCCCAAGACAGCTTGTTCTGGGCCTAATGGCAATTACCTCGAATAGCAAAAACAAAAAGAGAGGATGGCCGGAGTTTGTGGATTTAAGTCACAGGTCAATTGGAGTTAGGGATGTCAATGCTGAAGATGATCATGTTAAAAAGTATTCCGAACGGGAAGGAAAGCGTGATGCTAAGGAACCCTTTCTGCATAAAAGAAATGCTTCATATGCAGCTAGCGTGTTTGATGAAGGCGAGTTGGCTACATCTTCGGAGATGCAAGAAATGGTGCACAACAACATCAAGAGAAAGAATGAAGCTGGTATTGGTAAAGGATTGAAAGATCATGATCCCATTTCATTTGCTACCACTAAGAATGGAGTTGAGAAAGATGTTAAATGTTACAATGGATCTTCACACAAGGAGATGCTGTCAAACAAAAAAAGAAGATTGATGAAACAAAGCACCAGTAATTTAGTGGAAGAAGACGCAGATGCCTATGAAAATAAGGATTCAGGCCTAGAACCAGGCACCTTTTCTGTTATTTACGAATGTATGGAACCAGAATTTTCTAATTTTGACAACGAAAAAAGGTGTTTTGATGTCGATCAGATATGGGCAGCTTATGACACAATTGATGCCATGCCAAGGTTCTATGCCATAATAAGGAAAGTTATATCAGCTGACTTTAAGCTTGAGATCACATGGTTAGAGCCTGATACCCGTGGAGTGAGCAATGCCAAATGGATTGACAAAGGTTTACCAACTGCTTGTGGAGCTTTTAAATGTGAAGGTACAGGTACTGAAGTTATTACTGGACACCTTATGTTTTCTCATCGGATGGACTATGAATTAGGAAATGTCACATCTTCTTTTGTTATAAATCCCCGTGTGTCCGAAATCTGGGCTCTTTTCAGAAATTGGGATATCAGTTGGGCTGATGACCCTGAAAAACACAAGCCATACAAATTTGAGTTTGTAGTTGTCTTGTCAGATTTTGACCATAAAGAAGGCGTGAAAGTAGCTCATCTCAAAAAGCTTAGAGGGTTTGTTAGTTTGTTTAGACGGATGACACGAGACGAAGGGTCGTCCCCATTTCATATACCTCCGGGAAATCTCTTTCAATTCTCTCATCGCATTCCAGCTTTCCAAATGTCTGGTACTGAAAGGGATGGTGTTCCTGAAGGTTCTTATGAGCTTGATACTGCAAGTCTACCTATTGATATGAACGAGCTTGATGATTTACCAGATGGAAAAGTGGGGAATGGAAGAAAAGATTATACCGAAAGCATTGAGAGTCTCAGGGCACCATTTAGGATGGCAGAGAGAAATGATACCTGTAAAAAACAATGCTCAGCATCTTCGAATCAAGACAGTGGCAGCAGAGTTGTCACTCTTGAAAATCCAACAGCTGCATTAAGAAGATCACCAAGGGTCATATCGAGCAAGAAAAACAGTAATCTCTGATTGTCACCTGAATGTACGTTTTAAACGGAAGTCTGTGAACTATTGTTGGCAATGTTACATAAATTGATTGTAGGATAAAGATGTACAAGTCAGCAGCAGGTGTTTTTCATTCTCTTATGTACCTGAAGAAATGCTTGGACAATGGCAAGGACAAATCATTGGGGTTCAAAGCTAGTTGCTACATAAGGTTAAGTTTTATCATTAAGCTCTCTATCAGCTGGCAGTTGACAAAGCCAATCCAGCTAGAGCTAATGGTGATCCCTTATTACTTTGAAGGTTGAAATTATGTTCTTAGACCAACACAACTCACTCTAGATTGTAATAGTTTCACATTAATGGATGTAAAGTTGATGTAAAGATTGAGAAATGTGGTCAAAATGGGGGTTAGGAATCTATGTTTGTGACAAACCATGATGCTTGAAATTCTTGTTATAGCATAAATCATTTACATATACTTTAAACCAACCAGATTAGGCCTATAATGACAATGACTTGTATTATTTATCAAACAAAATGACCTGCACGTTGCTTCCCATTTCCTCCAAATTTAATTCCATTATTTTTGCGTATCCGTAAGATAAGTTGCATTATGCAATCTCTTACGCCACTGCACAATTTCTCAATATTAAAAAAAATACATAACACTGTTTCTGCTGTACACAAAACATTAGTATAAAGTTGACAATTGAATCTTCCTGCCGTGACGTAAATGTATTCTATCTCTTTAGCGTTTTGCATTTTACTATTCAATTTTCAATTTCCATTTTTGTGTAGATTTTTTTACCTTAATAAATTAATAATAAAAAACAATTCCAAAAGGAAAAAAACATACGTTCCTTTACACTTTTCAATACATTCATTCATTTGCAATGTTACCAATACATTTCCAACACTCATCCAATGAATCCATTTATTCAAAAAAACATTTCAATTATTATAATTAATTAAAAAAAGTCGAAAGCGTGAAGGTTTGGATAATGCAAATAATTAAAATATATAAATAAAAAAAGAAAATACATAAAGAAAAAGAGGGAGAGAGAAACCGTCTACGTCAAGGTCAAAACGAAAGCCAGCAAAAATCCATCTTCATCTTCTCCTCTTCAAACCCCAAAACACAACAAATCAAAAATCATCATCTCAAAACCACCACCGCATCTTTCACCGATCCTTCAATCCAAACCATCGGATGCTATTTCCGATCACCGTCGTATCACCTCGACGCCCCTCGGCGGACGACTACCGCCTTCAACTCCGTCCACGATCTCCGCTTCTTCTTCTGCTGCTGCTTTTAGAGCATGAATTATAACACCAACAACAACTCCTCTTCGTCTTCATCGCCGTCTAACAGTTTTAGAAACAGCAACAGCAATTTTACAAATAGTAATCGGAATAGAGTTGTACCTAAATCTTGGAAATATATTTCTTCTTGTTTGAAGACAGCTTCTGCCAATGTTCGTTCTGCTGGAGCATCTGTTGCAGCCTCCATAGCTGGTGATTCGGACTCTCTTAGGGATCAGGTTTGTCTTTGTTACTTTCTTTCTGCTCTAGGTCTTTTTTATATTGTTTAGTTTATTGAATTCATATGGATTTTAGTCATTTGAGAAAATTAATTTGAGATGATTAGGTATTTTGGTGAATCTTAGACATCTCTTGCAGTCTATGCTAACTACAAAATGTCATATGTATAAATTTTTAAGTAATGGGACTGTAGGTGAGAAATTAGGATTTTTTTAATTCAATTGGTGTGTTCGTTCTTGTGTATAATACTGGGATAAAATACTAGATCATGCCATAGATGGATTTGAATACAGATTATGATGATCTATCTAATGTTCAATGAGTAGGATCGGCTTAATTTTGTTTTATGGTGACACCAGCAAACTATCCTGGGATGAATTTTGACCTTAGCATTTAAATTAATCATTTATGCCATGATATTAAGCATGAACGGTAGGACAAAGTCTATGTACATATTGAGAGCCACTGTTTATCATTTCGGTTCATGCAATCTCTTTTTAAATGAAAGAGAATATTTGAACTGTTTTCTCAGAGGCTAGTCTGGTAGAAGTTCTCTTGTAATTAAACATTTTGCATTGCTAGATTTTGTTCCCTGAACCAGTTTGGTAAGTGATGAAGACAGTAAGTCTGTTTGTGGCTTTATGTTGGTTGGGATTTGATAGAAACCAGAGTATCCGATGTTTTATTGATTTAATGTTGTACATGTTTACAGTTTACATTTTGAACTATCATTTGAAAGTTTTCTTACCAGTTTATTTGACTGATGGAATTTATTATGTTTGATTACATCTATCTTCTTTAGTCTAAGGAGGAGGATTTTCTGAGATTAATTCATTTTAAGGGGGATATCAATGTTTCGTAAGTAAATGTTTGTGAGTGGAAAAAAGAGAAAATTATGTTTCCTTTCATCTTATCCTTGACGTAAGAATCATGCTCACTCTCATATTTCTTTGCCAAATAGGCGTTATGGGCTTCATTTGACAAGCTTGAGCTTAGTTCATCTTCTTTCAGACACGTTCTTCTACTGGGTTACACCAATGGGTTTCAAGTCATTGACGTCCACGATGCCTCTAGTGTCAGAGAGATCGTATCAAAACGTGACAATCCAGTCACTTTTCTTCAGATGCAACCTATCCCTGAAAAATCAAATGGTGACATGGGATTTGGATCATCACATCCATTGCTACTAGTTGTTGCAAGTGAGGAGTCAAAAGGTGCTGGGTCATTGCAAAGTGTTAGTGATGGGACGCAGCCTCAAACAACATCGTCTATTCACACTCCAACTGCTGTTAGATTTTACTCGTTGAGGTCAAGCAATTATGTTCACGTTTTGAGGTTCCGTTCAGCTGTATATATGGTTAGGTGCAGTCCTCGAGTAGTGGCCATCGGTCTTGCTTCACAAGTAAGTGTTGTCACAATTCAATTACTGCACGAGACTATATAACAAGCTATACCTCATTTTCACAGGATTTTCTAGAACAATATTATTATTTTCCTTTTAGTTTTTGCCTGGCGAAGTAAGAATTTAGCATTTTGTGGTCCTTGTCTGAGTTTAAATTATTAAGGTTGCTATGGCTTTTTATAATTCTTTGGTGCAGTAGGTTGCATATCTTTTTTGAAACCCATGGCACATTTCTATTCTTTCCGAAAACAACTGAGTAAGCTAGGTCTATTGTCTGGACATTTATCTACTTAGAATATATAGATTATTCAGGGGATGACCAAAGCTATGCATTGTTTGAAGATGAATTCTTTGTCACAGTTCTGCCTGAATTCAATTCTAGTAAATGATGAGTTAATAACTGCCAGGTTCCCAAGGTACTATGTAGTGTTAGACATTTCTAAATTGCCCTTAAATGAAGCAGCTGATAGATTTTTTGATGACAGATTTACTGCTTCGATGCTCTCACTTATGAGAACAAGTTCAGTGTCCTCACATACCCAGTGCCCTCAATAGGGGGGCAAATAACGAATGCGACAAATATTGGTTATGGTCCTTTGGCAGTTGGGCCAAGATGGTTGGCTTATGCTTCCAACAACCCTTTGTTGCCCAATACTAGTCGACTTAGCCCTCAGAGCCTCACTCCGTCACCAGGTGTTAGTCCATCAACTTCTCCTAGCAATGGAAACCTTGTAGCTCGGTATGCCATGGAATCTAGTAAGCAGCTAGCAGCTGGTTTGATGAACCTTGGTGACATGGGCTACAAAACCTTATCGAAATACTATCAAGAGCTTCTTCCTGATGGTTCCAGTTCTCCTGTACAGTCAAGCTCAGGCTGGAAAACTAGTAGGGTTGGGGCTCACTCATCTGAATCGGATAGCGCTGGAACAGTAAGTATTGTTGCTATGTCCTAGCATGATTTTGTTTTTTACAGCATTACTGCTTTTTTGCAATTCAAATAAGTTAAAAGCATGGAAGAATAGATGGTGACTAGATTAGATGAGTTGCTTGATTTTTCTAAATGCAGAAATGACATGAAATTTATCGTCATTGGTTGCTTAATGCAGGTGGTTATCAAAGACTTCGTTTCTAAAGCTGTGATTTCGCAGTTCAAGGCTCACAGCAGTCCCATTTCGGCATTATGTTTTGACCCAAGCGGAACACTATTAGTTACAGCATCTGTATTTGGGAATAATATAAATATATTTCGCATCATGCCATCGTATGTACAAAATGGATCAGGCAATCAGCGCTATGATTGGAGTTCATCTCATGTGCACCTCTATAAGCTCCATAGAGGGATTACATCAGCTGTATGTTTCCGATACTTATTCTTATGTTTCTTTTTTTGTGCGGAAGCTTTCACCCTAAACATGGTTCATTTCTGTGCAGGTAATTCAGGACATTTGTTTTAGTCATTTTAGTCAATGGATAGCTATCATAACATCGAAAGGGACTTGCCATATATATGTTCTCTCTCCGTTTGGAGGTGAGAGTGGACTCCAGAAGTTGAATTCCCACTTTGACCAGCCTAGCCTATTGCCCATTCTTACACATCCATGGTGGTGTACAGAATCATTCAGGACCAAACAACAATCATTTCCTCGCCCTCCACCACCACCTATTACCCTCTCTGTGGTTAGCAGGATAAAATGTGCCAACTATGGGTGGTTAAATACAGTCAGCAATGCTGCATCAAATGTGTCTGGAAAGGCATCTACTCCATCTGGTGCTTTGACAGCTGTATTCCACTGTTGTATATCTGAAAACTCGTCATCTACAGCTACGCAATTGAGATCCAAATCGTTGGAGTACATATTGGCGTATACTCCTTCCGGTTTGTTGACTCAATATAAGCTCATCCCATCAATGGGTGGAGAGCAAAGTGAAACTTCTCTAAGACCTGGATCAGGTTCTGTGGCACAGTTGCAGGAAGATGAGTTGAAAGTGAAAGTTGAACCGGTACAATGGTGGGACGTATGCCGAAGGCTTGATTGGCCAGATATAGAAGAATCCATATCTGGAATAACTAGCCGGGTTGGGAGTACCTCTAGTGCTGCGTCATACACCTCTGATTTTGAGGACAATGATACTCTTGAAGGAGATTCTATGAAACCGCAGGACTCCCATTTTTACCTTTCAAATGCAGAAGTTCATATCAATTCTTCAAGGGTGCCAATTTGGCAGAACTCCAAGGTATAATCTGAACTTGTTGTTTAATGATTATAGATATGTTTCTTTTGAATTATTGACATTTTCTATTGTAGATATCCTTCTACCCGATGGATCTTTTGGAGGTAAAAGAACAGTATTCTTCTCTATTGATTACTGGTGGTGAGACTGAGGTAGAAAAGATCCCGACGAGTGAAGTTGAAATCAGGAGAAAGGAGTTAAGACCTATATTTGACCAGTCTCAGAATTCGCAATCTGCCTTAGCTGAGAGGTAAATGTTTTGATGTGTAAAACTTGATGCACGACTTTCATTTGGTCTACGAGGACTCCAATGGCTGTACTAGATCTTAAATTAGCAAGCACTTGTAGTTCAGTGTTTTCTTTCTGTTTCACTTTGATACCCTTGCTCAAATGGGATGTTATTGTTAGTCTTTCACTCCACAGCTGGAACACTTTGTATAGTTTTTTATCAATGCATCCTGATATTACCTATTGTGGGCAGTTGTTTCAGGCTTTTTCATTTCCGCTGTGGTATTGTGCCACATTACGCTAAAGTTGCTTTCTTTTGTTTTAAATATGACTGCAATTCTGTATGAAAGCATTATCGTCATTTGAGACTTTGAGTTGGGTAAGAGTTTGCTGATTTTTTAATTTTTTTCTTTCAGGGTTAAATATTCAACATCACCTCGTGCGACTAGAGATATCTCATTAAGATCATCTCCCTTGAATTATGGCTTCATTGGAAACGGCGGAGGTAATATAATCATTTTAGTTTCAAAATAAATATTAGCTATCCTTTATTTTCATGTTTTGGGCCTGGTCTCCTTTTTAGCCTATTGAGGGTGTTTATTAGCTATCTTTGTTTGTTTTTATCTGTCTGTGATAAATGATGGATATTTAGCTGAACTGGGTATTGGTTTTTGTATATTATTAGTTCCGATGGGGAATGATGATCCTGTTGTTGGTCAAAAAGTAGCAAATTTCCAACAATCTGATATCCAATCCAAGAACCAAGAGGTCAAAACACAAGTTATTAGTGGAATTGCGACATCAATGTTGTATGCCAGCTCAACCAGCCCTGAGAATGTTGTCTTCCCTAAGGGAACTGTAAATAGTAGTTTTGTGAACAGTAGCTCATCCTTGTCAGTTGCTTCTCCGACTTCTGATGGTTTACATGCGTCTAGAGAAGCTGATTATGCCAACAGCTTTATAACTAATAGGGAAACCCGATTTGCTGATTCTAATCGTTCTGAACATACTAACAATCTTGATGTGGGGGGGATTCAAGAGCCACAACACTTCGGCCAGTATTTTCGTGAAGAGTACTGCACCGCATCGACTCTGGATGGATCACATCAATCAGCTGATATTATAGCTAATGTGGACAACATCCCTGGCAACATGGAGAAATCTGAGGAAGACGAAGATGTCGATAATGATGACATGCTTGGAGGTGTATTTGATTTTTCTGAGGAAGGTAAGACGTAAAGGTTCATCAAATAAATATTCAATTGTCTGTCACATACAGTACTTGCTTAATGCAGATGGCACATTGTCGCTGTTTTCACTGTTCGGCATGCGTCTTTGTTTTTTCTAATTGTTTATTTCCTTGTCAGGTTGATGACCTTGCATTACCACGCATGAAGATTAACTCAACCAGCTTGCTGGCTAGGAGTGGAAGTGCTCGTGCAGCCAAATAAGAAGATTTGTTGTTTGATGGGGAATTGAAAAGATCCAAGCTTGGTTTCCAGACTTTCTGAGTCTTCCACAAACTGTCTGTATATGATGTGGATTGGTATTCATATGACGAATCGTTTCTTTGTGGATATTTGTTGTTTTTTATTCTTCTTCAAAGAAAAAGGTAATAAAAAAGAAACATGTTTCTTTTTCTTTATAAGTTTGAAATTTCTGTAAATGTTTAGGAAGCAAAATATTTCATGAGAGAAGGAAATACATGTGCAGTAGGGTGCATTCTTTGGTAGCACTTTGACGTCGAGAAAAACAGGGATGAGTTGAAGATGGAGGGCACAATGGCTGCATAACTCAGTAACATTTATTTTAGGAGAAATATAACCGACAGAAATTGAAACTTAGGAATGATTGAAGTCAGTCATACATTACCATATGTTATTCGGAGTGGTTTATAGACTATTACTCTTTTCACCTTAATCATCAGCTGTGGAAATACTCGAGGGCAGCCAAATGGGTGCTATGCATGACAATAAAATCTAATCAACAAAACACCTGAAAGTGAAGATGCTACATTTCAAAACCTATGAGACTTGTAAAGATGCACTTAAACTTGTTCCTCAATTGAGTCGTTATCCATATTGCAGTGACCAATTAAGTGATGGAGCATCACACCAGCTGCAACGCTTACATTCAGACTTTCAACAGCAAGAAATGATCTGAAATCTTCACGAGAGGAGTCATGGTCGACATTGTCTCCATCTGTGTCCTCATCTTGTTCTGCAAATACATCAACCGGAAAGTTTCCAGGGATCTTCACCAACTCAGTACAAGATCTTTCAACTAATGGCCTAAGTCCAACACCTTCACTACCTAAAACTAGAATGGTGGGAGTGCCAGGGGTAATCTTGTTCAAGGGAACAGCTTTCGAGGATACTGATCCTCCCAAAACCGCCAGCCGTTTTCTGCAGAGGATGTTAAAAATTGCATCATATTTTTGCATGATCTCAACTCCATTAACTCAAGCGCACCTGCACTTGCTTTGCTCACAACACCGCTTAAAGGTGCCGAGTTCTTAGCACATAACACTACGCCAGAAGCTCCAAAGAAATATGCAGACCGAATGATCGCTCCCAGGTTTTGCGGATCAGTAACCTCATCCAAGGCAACCCAAAGCGCACCTTTCTCACTTCCAACAGGCGCCGGGTCTAGTTCCTGAACTCGCACCATCTCCAACGGCGATGCATCTAGCACTAACCCCTGATGTGGTCTATTATCAACAATCATATTCAAATCATGCTTTGATGCATCTTTTACACTTATCCATTCTTCTCAGCCGTTCTCAATATTTTCTCAAATCCTTTCTTATCCTTCTTCTTCCGATTATTACTACTCAAATCCAATCCTTCTTGCACATACAACGTATAAAATTCCCTTCGACTAGCAGACAATGCCGCTAATATAGGACCAACTCCATAAATACCTTCTCCAATCATCTTTGGCAAACTAGACGGACCTGCTGCTTCCTTATAAGTCTTCTTCCCCCATTCCTCCTGCCTGTTCCACCTCTTAACCTCCGGCCTCTCATATCCACCTCTCAGTGGCTCCATTCTTGTAAATTTACTCTTAATCTTATCCCATCTAGGATCATCAATAACCTCATCATCTTTCTCCACAACTTCATTCTCTTCATCACTCTTATCACGACCATAATCCACCGATCGTACCCATCTATCATTCCCTCCTCGCGGCTCATTCTCAACTACACTACTCTTAACCTTAACCCTATCTTCCCAAGAACTAACTGCAGGCGGCTTGGAAGCAGTCCTCACATCCAAACGCTCAGCAGACTCTTCCCACGAAGAACGCACCGCCACAACCTCAACCCCTTTCATTTCCTTAGCCTTTTTAGCAGCTAACCAAGGAAGCCTAGTCTTACTCCCCTTAACCTTACTCCAACCAAAGTCACTCCTTTGCAAACTCCAACTTGATAAAGTTCTAATCTTTACCAAACAAACATTTCTAGAAACGGATTTTAAACATAACCCATTTGAGATGGACCTCGCTCTGACTCGGCAACCGGTTTCTAGGGCTTTGGAATGCGATAAAAATTCGAGCTTTTTGGTGCATGGGGCGAGATGGGAATGGGTAAATGGGTGGCGGCGAGTGGTTAAGGAAGGAAGCCTAATGGCGGATTTGAGAGCAGAGGTGTGAGTGAGTGTACAGTACATGATTTCGCAATCGGGATTTCTTCCAATTGCGAAACGGCTTGACGAACCCTAGACCCTAATCCCAGTCGAGAAGCTGGACGCAAACGCCGACGTTTTTGTATCTTTTTGTCTAGTATATCGAAAATGACAGTAATTGTATATTGGAAAATGTTTCATTGTAAAATAATTTACCATCAATATGTCGAATCATGCTCATTTGAGACCCTTAATTTTGGGTGAGACCCTGAGACCCCAATCATGGCCGTTGATTGGGTTTGCTTTTAGGGTCCAGATTGTGCCACGTGGAGGTGAGAGAACAAAAGCAACAATTTCTCTCACCTCCGATTTTTGAAATTCTCTAACCTCCACGTGGCACAATCTGGACCCCAAAAGCAAACCCAATCAACGGCCATGATTGGGGTTTCAGGGTCTCACCCAATAGTAAGGGTCTCAAAAGAGCATTACTCATATTCCAAATGTATATCCCTTTAAGAATTGGAGCTAAACTGTTATACATTTTCTTAAGGAGTAATTAAAGGAAGTGCTAATAATTAATAATAAAACATGGAACTGATTATGATCAATATTTTGTGATCATATACAAGTATATGGTGACCATCAAGATGCAATTTAGAGATGATTATCTAACTAATAAGCATGTATATATACATGTGTTTATGGCATTGAGGCTTTTGCTTTTAGTGTCTGGCCATTGCCTTGGCCTTCTTTTTCACCAATGGTTGAGAGCACCAGTACCAGCAGACAACAGCCTTTTACCACCTGACAGACTGATGAAGTCTTTATCCCTCATTTCCACTTTTTCTTTCAAAAACATGGACTGTATGTCCAGTAGCAGTAGTTTTCAGCAGCTAACCAAAACCATTAAAATTTAAAAATAAAATAAAAAGCATACAAAGGAGAAAAGAAAACGAGTGAGGTTGTGTGATGCGCGGTATATAGCATCCCTGTGTAGTATAATACACTACTATATGGACTCATTCGATGCTTAAACTAAACTGCTTAGTATCCTTCCTGTACTTTTTGGATATAAACTGTTAATTTAGGACTATGAAGACAATCATAATAATGTTGTCTGGGACAATGATCAGCTGCTTGCCAGATTTGTCCCCCACACTCTTTTTATGCATTGCTGACTGCTTTGCTACTTGTGCTAGCTGCTTGCTATCATCCATGATGATGATCATCAGGGTTGTCTGGATCGTTCCAAAATGAGGAGAATTTAAGCCACTCAGCCTCTTGAGGGTTGGTGATAGATGACTCCTGTAAAATTGAACATTTGCTCAACTAAAGTTGCATTCACAGTGTAAGAAATATGAACAGATAAAGAAGATGCGAAAAGTTAAAGCCTTCTCTTCTCTATGCTAGCTTGACAGTCTTTCAAATCTCTCAATGAAATTATTATATTCATATACTTTTCCCTCTTTTTAAGTACGTATTTTGCTAATCTAAACTTTTAGTGGTCCATGTCAGACTTAGTCACTTAGTCATTCACACAGTAATGATTACATACACAAACTTAGGCAGACACAGAAAATTGAGAGATAGATATAACAAATTCTAACTATTTTTATCTAGCTACAGTTAATCAGTTATCCCAAATATCTCTCTTCTCATGGAATTCAGAGTCAAAAAAGTTAACATAATAACAAGACTGACACACTTACTGCTTTGATATCACCACCAGGACCAGCAGAACCACCTTCACCTCCATCTCCAATGTTGTTCGAAGTGCACCCCATTATGAGTTCTTCTAACCCGGAAGCTGATGATCTCAAGCCCTGCTGCTGCATCTGGATTACATCAGTTGCATGTTAACATGATTTTGTCTTCAATACAAATATAATAATAAAGATGTGTCCCTAGTTCCACAGACAGGGTATGGGTATCTCTCTATAAATCTGTAGCATGGGCTATTTATTAAATATGGATATATGTCTCCCCCTACTCATACCTTTCAGCCATGCTTCCCATATATCTTTGCAACAAATTAAATGCATGTCACATTTTTAATAAGATGGTCAATTAGGGTTTCCCTTGTGTCCAATATCTACATTTACTGTATTCACCAATAACAACCTAAAAGAATGGTGAGGTAAGTAAATAATATATACCTGATGAAAATTGGTCTCATTTTGGATCATCATTCTTGAGACATTGTTGTAAGGGTCTTGATGGTTTAGAATAATGGAAGTAGTAGAGTGGTGGACAGGAGGGGGTGGAGGGGAGATGATTGTGGAAATGGGAGCTGAGGGTCTGCTGATGTGGTAGGTTGCAGTTAACTGAGAGTGCTGATGTGTATGGTGTTGTTGTTGCTGATTTGGATGATGATGTTGTTGATGGTGATGTCGGTGAAGATGTGGCTGCTGACCTAAGTCATGCTCTTGGCACGTGCCTGAGGTTGATGCTTGAATCTGGTCCCTGGCTGTTGCTGATGTCGCAAACTCTCCTAACCCAACCTGCACATATAAAATAGACCTCGCACTTTTATAAAATGCTACCACTGATACATATTTTTCTACTTGTAATGCAAAGTTGGTCCAAGTGAGAATATATCTATCTATCTTTTGTCCATCTTTAGTTTCTAACTCCATTTTACTTTCAGTTTAGAGAGAGATGTGTGCTATCATTTCCTCAAACTAAGCTGGTTTTAACAAATAGTTGGAGGTGAAACACATTATTAGGATACATCTATTTTACCCAACCTTTCTGGTCAATAAGAATGTCCTAATTAATATGAAGCATATTTTGAAATCATATATAGCTGAGAAAAATGATGTAAAACAAGTTTGCAGATGTAATTTGCAGCTAGATCAACAGCAACTAATATTCCTAAACATATTTTCAGTCATATTTATCCTCCTTTCACTTTATAGCGTGTAAATGTGATACGGGCCTAATGGGCTTTATTTAAATTAGATATTTTTATCCCACATCGTTAAAATCAGTTAGACTTATAATTTTGTTTCAGTATTTAAAGTTAGTTTTATTCTTGTATTTTTCACCTCTTTATTCTTAATAAAATCAAGTTTTTGATATTATCTAGTTATTTTCTAGATTTATCCTTTCCCAACCGCATTGCTTGTGCTTTTGGTTATTTATCCTAAGCTTCCGCTTCGTCAGTTGGTATCAGAGCAGGCTTTTTCCTGGCTTTTTATCACTGATCTTTTAATCAAAGTTTTTACTAGCAAACTAGGATTTGCTAGAAGCACATACTAACTACAGCAGCAGCAGGACGACATCAGCGACAGCAGCCAGCAGTAGCAGCAGCAAAGCAGCGACAGCAGGCACAGCAGTAGCAGCGACAGCAGCAACCGTAGCAGCAGCAGCAGTAGCAGTGACAGCAGCAGCAGCAGTACCAGCGGTTGCAGTAGTAGTAGCAACAACAACGACAGTGACAACGCCTTAAGTAATGATGGCTAATCAAGATGCTAACCAGGCAATTACAAGAGCAGATTTTGAAAGACTTCTGACAGAGTTTACTACCAATATGACTGCTCTAACAGAACGGGTGGAGAGACTTGAAGTCAACAACGCAGCAGTCAACAACGTAGCAGCTAACAACTTAGCAGTCAATAATGCAGCAGCCAACAACTTACCAGCAAGACACGCTAACATTGCACATCGTCGTCCGAGGTTGGAAGAGTGGAACATGCAATAGCTCCAAGAATGTATAGAGGCAATAGAATTATGGAGTCATCAGACTCGGAAGAAGAATTTGCTAATGAATTTGAGGAGGTAGAGCGAGATCACCAAGATTATCGTGTTAAAGCTGACATCCCACTATTTTCTGGAACAATGGGGGTAGAAGAATTTTTAGACTGGCAGATTGACGTTGAACGTTTCTTTGACGTTATGGGAGTACCTGAAAGTAAACAAGTGAAGATGGTTGCTGTTAGATTGAAGAGTACTGCAGCAGTTTGGTGGGATAAGTTGGTTGTGATAAGACGAAAACAAGGAAAGCGCCAATTCGAACATGGAGAAGAATGAAGCAGCTGATGATGGAGCGATTCTTACCGGAGGATTATGAACAAATCCTTTACAGGATGTATATTGAGTGTATCCAAGGAAGAAGGACAGTTGCTGACTATACAACAGAATTTCTACGCTTGTCTGAACGAAATGAGTTGAATGAATCAGAAAGTCAAAAGGTTGCTAGATATGTAAGTGGTTTGAAAAGCTCTATCCAAGAGAAGATGGGTCTACAGACTGTTTGGACAGTTGCTGAGGCGTCGAGCCTAGCACTAAAAGCTGAATTAATGGAGAAATCTCCTCGTACTTTTCAGCCATTCCGCAGGTATGCACCTCAAGCTGCTAATGAGAACTTGATTGACAAAGCCAAATCACTGAAATAAAAGACCATAAAGATGAAGGTAGTCGTACTAATACGCCATTCAGGCCAAACAAACAACCGTTTCAGAGGCGTGACAATCCTTACACTAAGCCTTATGGTGATAAGTGTAATCGTTGTCAGGGAACCGGCCATACTTCTAATGTGTGTCCTAGCCGAAGAACAATAGCGTTAGTGGAGTATGATACTCAGGAGCAAGAAGATGCAGATGAGTATGACGGTGCTGAGGTTGCTGAAGAGGAGACGACTGAAATGGTAAATTGTGTTCTACAAAGAGTTTTGTTGTCATCCAAAGATGAGGGACAGCGAAAGAACTTATTCAAGACGCATTGTTCTGTTCAGAATAAGCTTTGCAATCTGATCGTCGATAATGGTAGTACTGAAAATCTCGTGTCACAAAAGTTGGTGGAGTGCTTGCAGCTTCCCACAGAGGCTCATGAGAAACCTTATGCATTGGGATGGGTTAGTAAAGGCTCCCAGATTAAAGTAATACGAACTTGCAAGGTCCCAGTATCTATCGGAAAGCACTATAAAGAGAATGTACTTTGTGATGTGTTAGATATGGACGTGTGTCATATCTTACTTGGACGTCCTTGGCAATTTGACAATGACGTCACTTATAAAGGACGTGACAATGTGCTGATCTTTTCATGGAAAGGTCATAAAATTGCTATGACACCAGTACTTCATTTCAATCGAAAGCCCACCAGTACTGAATCAAATTTCTTGGTAATAACGCATGACGAGAAAGAGTTGGGCGAAGCGGTGAAGGATTCGGAATGTTTTTATCCAGTGGTAGTGAAGGGTTTGTTAAGTGCAATAAATGAAGTGGCGGTCCCTGAAGTTGTACGTACTATTTTAGCAGATTTTAAGGAGTTAACTGCCGATGAGTTACCACATGAGCTTCCACCTCTACGTGACATTCAACATCACATCGATCTTATCCTGGCGCAAGTCTTCCAAATTTACCACATTATAGGATGAGTCCAAAAGAAAATGAAATCATAAGAGATCAAATTGAAGAATTATTAAGGAAAGGTTTCATTCGGGAGAGCATGAGTCCTTGTGCGGTGCCTGTGTTGTTAGTACCGAAGAAAGATAATCAATGGAGGATGTGTGTTGATAGTCGAGCCATCAACAAGATTACAATCAAATATCGATTTCCTATTCCTCGCTTAGAAGACATGCTAGATGAATTATCAGGGTCAAAATTATTCTCAAAAATTGACTTGCGTAGCGGGTACCACCAAATTCGAATTAGACCTGGCGATGAATGGAAAACAGCGTTTAAAAGTAAAGATGGATTGTATGAGTGGCTGGTGATGCCATTTGGCTTATCTAATGCCCCAAGCACTTTTATGAGATTGATGAATCAAGTATTGCGTCCATTCATTGGATCATTTGTGGTGGTTTACTTTGATGATATACTTATCTACAGTAAGAATGTTGACGAACATTTAGAACATCTAAAAAGAGTACTACTTGTTTTGAAAGAAAATCAATTGTACGTTAACTTGAAGAAGTGTATTTTCTGCACTAACAAGTTACTTTTTCTTGGATTCATTGTGGGGGAAGATGGCATTCAAGTAGATGAAGAAAAAGTTCGAGCCATTCGTGAATGGCCTACTCCACAGTCTGTCACTGAAGTGCGTAGTTTCCATGGTTTGGCGACTTTTTATAGGAGGTTTGTTAAAGGCTTTAGCACTATCACCGCTCCTATTACCGAGTGTCTAAAAAAAGGAAAGTTTATATGGGGATGGGAACAAGAACAAAGTTTTGCTGCGATTAAAGAGAAACTTTGTAGCGCACCGGTATTAGCGTTACCAGACTTTGACAAGATTTTTCAGGTTGAGTGTGACGCTAGTGGCGTAGGGATAGGTGCTGTATTATCCCAAGAAAAGAGACCCGTGGCTTTCTTTAGTGAAAAGTTAAGCGACGCAAGACAAAAGTGGAGTACCTACGATCAAGAATTTTATGCTGTGTTTCGAGCTTTGCGACAATGGGAACATTACTTGGTGCAGCGCGAATTCATTCTTTTCACTGACCATCAAGCCTTAAAATTTTTGCATAGTCAAAAGTGGTCAATAAGATCCATGCACGTTGGGTTAGCTTTCTGCAAAATTTCCTTTCATCATTCAGCATAAGTCTGGGACACAAAACAAAGTGGCAGATGCATTAAGCAGAAGAGCATCACTACTTATCACTCTGGCCCAAGAGGTTGTTGGTTTCTGTCATTTGAGAGACTTGTATGCTGATGACCCTGATTTTAAAGAGTTATGGGAGAAGTGTAATAGGAATCACCCGTCTGCAGATTTTCATATCAAAGATGGATATTTGTTTAAAGGAGACCGTCTTTGCATTCCCTCTTCATCATTAAGAGAAAAGCTTATTCGTGATCTGCATGGTGGTGGTCTGAGCGCACATTTCGGTAGAGATAAAACAATTGCTTGTTTAGAAGAACGATATTATTGGTCACATTTAAGAAGAGATGTTGGTAATATTGTTAAACGTTGTTTGTTTGTCAAACATCCAAAGGACAATCTCAGAATACCGGGTTGTACATGCCATTACCTATTCCTGATGATATTTGGCAAGACTTGTCTATGGATTTCGTTCTGGGGTTACCTCGTACACAACGGGAGTGGATTCTGTTTTTGTGGTTGTGGACGGTTTTCAAAGATGTCACACTTTATTGCATGTAGAAAGACGTCTGATGCTTCCAACATTGCAAAACTATTTTTCAGAGAAGTGGTGCGCCTTCATGGAGTTCCCAAGTCGATCACTTCTGATCGTGATACAAAATTTCTTAGTCATTTCTGGATCACCTTATGGAGATGTTTGGAACCATGCTGAATAGGAGTTCCACAGCTCATCCCCAGACTGATGGACAGACAGAAGTCACTAATCGAACACTTGGCAATATGATTCGAAGTGTGTGTGGAGATAAACCGAAGCAATGGGATCTAGCTCTTCCTCAAGTAGAGTTCGCGTATAATAGTGTGGTGCATTCGGCTACAGGAAGATCACCTTTTTCTATCGTTTACACATCTGTTCCAAAGCATGTGGTAGATTTGGTAAAGCTACCTAAATCGCGTGAATATAGTGTCGCCGCTGAGCGACTAGCTGAAGACGTGATAGCTGTCAAAGATGAGATTAAGGCGCGACTGGAGGCTACGGGTAACAAGAATAAAGTTATCGCGGATAAGCATAGACGATCCAAAGTTTTTAATGAAGGAGATGATGTGATGGTTTTCATGCGCAAGGAGCGATTTCCAGTGGGAACATATAGTAAGCTGCAGCCTCGCAAGTATGGTCCCTACAAGATTTTACGTCGTATTAACGACAATGCTTATGTTGTGGATCTTCCGAGGTCAATGGGAATTTCTAAAACATTTAACGTGGCTGATCTTCATGAATATCACGCGGATGAGGCTTTGTATCCAGAAGGGAACTCGGGGTCGAGTTCTTCACAAGTGGGAGAGACTGATACGGGCCTAGTGGGCCTTATTTAAATTAGTTGTTTTTATCCCACATCTTTAAAATTAGTTAGACTTATAATTTTGTTTCAGTATTTAAAGTTAGTTTTATTCTTGTAATTTTCACATCTTTATTCTTAATAAAATCAAGTTTTTGATATTGTCTAGTTATTTTCTAGATTTATCCTTTCCCAATCGCATTGCTTGTGCTTTTGGTTATTTATCCTAAGCTTCCGCTTCGTCACGTATCCTGTCCATTAATACATATCGTAAGATTTGGACCAACAGCCGACACCAACGTCATCAAATTTATATCTAAAACACGTATTGGTTCCATGACAGCCACTCATGCATGCAAGTGCAATAACATCATTAAATTGAGAAAAACAATGTCATTAGTAGAGTTGTACACGAAAAAATAACACATCAGATATCTCATCCATTTGCATAAAATTCAAAGTTTGATAAAAAATGAGTCGACAATATTGATCCCAAAACATGTCCCTGCAATAAATATGATCCATTAAATATTTGAATGTCACATTAGGAAAAGTCTAATGGGATATCCATTTAAGCAAAATCAAAGTCTATAAATGCAAAGCATTTCTCAAGTCTCAACACAGCCTTACATCCCAACCTACCTCAATGGACACACTTGCATTATCTACTGAAGTGGTTCACGACTTCATCGTCTTCAAAGTCTTTTCCGACGGCCATGTCGAAAAGTTATTCAAATTCGAGAAAGTCCCTCCTACTGATGATCCAAATACGGGTGTTAAGGCTAAAGACGTGATCATATCTCCAGAGGTATCTGTTCGTATGTTTCTACCAAAAATCACTTCAGTTAAAGACAAACTTCCGATTTTAATATATATTCATGGAGGCGGATTTGCTTGTGAATCCGCATTTTCTTCAGTTTATCAAGCATATGTCTCAGCCTTAACTAGTGAGACTAGGGCTATATGTATCTCTGTAGAATATCGTCTTGTACCGGAGAATATGGTCACGGCTTGTTATGATGACTGCTGGACCGTGTTTCAATGGGTCTTGTCGCACGCTAGTGGCGGTGGAATCGAGCCTTGGCTGAACCAACATTGATAGATTAAATTAAAACAATTACATTTGTATCCTTCCTTTACACTATATATTCTCTAATAATACACAAACCCATTTACGGGAATTTATTCTAACATGGTATCAGACAGGTAACCCTAACTCTTCCTCCTCCCCCTTCCCTGTCTCTTCTCCTTCTTTATTCATCGGATCAATTTTTCATCTCCATGGCCGACCAAAAGCTTCCTTACAACACCCTTATTCATATGTTGAACATCAAGTTATCTTCCTCCAATTTCATGTTATGGAAGACACAGGTTACTCACATCCTTCGAGCCCAAAATCTATTCGGTTTTTTAGATGGCTCTAGGCCGTGTCCACCTGTTCCAACAGATGCGGTATCGCGTACTGATTTCGATAATTGGGTCGCTGAAGATCAGCGCTTATGTGGCCTCTTATTTGCATCACTTACAGAAGAGGCTATGTCAGAGGTCATCGGTTGTTCCACTTCCCAACAGATTTGGGACACTCTTTCTACTGTGTATCAAAATCGAAGTCGTTCAAGCATTCTTCAGCTTCGAGATCAGGTTTTGAATCTCCGTCGTACCGGTACAGTGCACGAATTACATCTTAAGTTCAAGGCAATTTTTGATCGGTTGGCTTTTATGGGAGCTGCAGCCACAAATGATGATCAAGTCCTTTGGTTTTTGCGTGCTCGGTCCTGAGTATAAAGAATTCAGTGCTCCACTATTGAATTTGTCTCCAACTCCGACTTATGTTAATGTTGTTGCTCAAGCAGAAAATCATGAAGCATTTTTGGCTTCACTATCTGGTTATTCTCTACCCGGTAATTCTTCTGCATCTTCCATTGGACCTGCTGCCTTTAATGTCTCTACTAATTCTAATTCAAATGCAAACACTCATTCTACATCATCAACAAATCGTGGTGGTGGCCGTAATTCTCGTGGAGGTCGCTCACGCGGAGGAAGAGGTGGACGTGGCCAAGGTCGGAATCGTCCTCAGTGTCAGTGGTGTGGAAAGATTGGACATGTTGCCTCCTCTTGTTACTCGCTTGTGCATGTTAATCGAAATTCGGCTTCCACTCATTTGGCGGATTCATTTCAGCCCTCATTGCAGTTAGAGCCATCTTCTCGCTCTTCTGACTGGTATATTGACTCCGGCGCTACCAATCATATGACTTCAACTTCTTCTACTCTAGAGAATGTTACTCCATATACCGGTAATTCTCATGTCTCTGTTGGTAATGGTGCTTCTATTCACATATCTCATATTGGCGATAGTCAGATTTCTTCTGATTTACGTTTGTCGGATGTTTTAGTTGTCCCTCAAATTACCAAAAAATTTACTTTCTATCAGCAAATTAACTCGCGACCTTGATGCGATTATTACTTTTGATGATCACTCTTTTGTTATTCAGCACAAAATTTCCAAGGCAGTCATGGGCAAGGGTCACAGTGAGAATGGCTTATATGTTTTGGATCGCGGAGATGCCACTTTTATTGCTCGTCTTCAGAATAATAACTCTCAAGCTTCTTTTGAACTTTGGCATGCTCGGTTGGGACATGTAGCTCACAGTGTTATCTCTACTTTGAATAAAACTGGTTCATTATCTGTTTCATCATTGTTGCCAAAACCTCATACATGTGCCTCTTGTGTAATGGCAAAAGGTCAGAGATTGTCTTTTGTTGAAAATCCAAGACGTGCTTCACATGTTCTTAATTTAGTGCATTGTGATTTGTGGGGACCTTCACCTGTTTTGTCTGGAAATGGATTTGCTTATTACGTCATTTTTATTGATGATTTTTCTCGCTTCAGTTGGTTGTATCCACTTCGTCGCAAATCTGATTTTTTTGATGTGTATCTTCATTTTGAGGCATTTGTTGAGAATCAATTTTCGTCCCGTATTAAAGTATTTCAGAGTGATGGAGGAACAGAGTTTCTCAACAATCGCATTCGTGCTCATTTTGCGTCTAAAGGTATTCATCATCAAATATCTTGTCCATATACGCCTGAACAGAATGGACGTGCTGAGCGTAAGCATCGTCACGTCACTGAAATGGGTCTTACAATGTTATTTCATTCGCACATGCCTCTAACTCATTGGGATGATGTTTTTGCTACTGCTGTTTATACAATTAATCGACTTCCAACGCCAGTTCTACGAGGAGAGACCCCATATAGTCTTTTATTTGGTCGTCCTCCCACATATTCAAACTTTCATCCTTTTGGCTGTCGTGTATATCCATTTGTGAGGCCGTATTCAAATCATAAACTCTCTCCACGCAGTATTCCATGTGTATTTGTGGGTTATAGCTCACAATATAAAGGTTTTCGATGTTTGGACACTACATCTGGTCGAATTTATGTCACTCGACATGCTCGGTTTGACGAGACATACTTTCCATTCACTGGTACACGCAGTTCTAGAGCTGCATTTTCTTCATTGGATGTGTCAGCTTTTGTTGATCCACCAACTCCAATTACTCATAATATGACAAGTCCGTCTACACCCCCTTGTCGGCTATGTTCTTCTGACATGTCCTTGGATGAGTCACAAACTTTGATTCAACCTCCATCCCGTGAACCAATTACACATGTTGAGTCATCACCATTAATATCATCAGATTCTTCATCTAATGACTTACATGGTCCTCCGATGCCACCTCACTCAATGACCACTCGGTCTCGAACGGGTTCTCTCCGTCCTCGTGATTTTTCGGATTATGAAGTTTCTGGATTTCTTGCTGCATTATTTTCACATACTGAACCACATGATTATCGTTCTGCTCTACGCGATCCAAAATGGGTGACAGCTATGAATGACGAGATGGATGCTCTTCGTCGTCAACATACTTGGGATCTTGTTCCTCGTCCTACAGATGCAAATATTATCGGTTCTAAATGGATTTTTCGTTTGAAATATCGTCCAGATGGAACTATTGAACGCCACAAGGCCCGTCTTGTTGCTCAGGGATTTTCTCAAATTCCAGGTTTTGATTTTGAGCACACCTTTAGTCCCGTGGTCAAAGCTACTACAGTTCGTACTGTTCTTGCTATTGCTACAATGCGTAAGTGGCCTCTCCATCAACTTGATGTCAAAAATGCATTTCTTAATGGTGTTCTTGATACTCCTGTTTATATGGCACAACCTGTCGGCTATAAAGATCCTCAGCATCCTAATTATGTTTGTCGCTTACGGAAAGCTATTTACGGACTCCGGCAAGCTCCTCGTGCTTGGTTTCAGCGTTTTAGCTCCTATCTCACTCAGTTGGGATTTCTTTGCAGCAACGTGGATACCTCTCTATTTGTATACTCTCATGGCTCCGTCCTCATGTATTTGTTGGTGTATGTTGATGACATCATTCTAACTGGAAATGACCCTTCAGCCATTCGTCAGTTTATTTCACGTACTGATAAAGAATTTTCAATCAAAGACTTGGGTTCTCTACATTATTTTCTCGGATTGGAGGTGTCCTCATCCTCTACTAATCTTTTCTTAGGTCAAGCTAAATATGCTCGTGATATTCTTCGGAGAGCTGGAATGACTAATGCAGTCCCGGTTTCTACACCATTTGTACCTTTATCTCAGCTTCACAGCAAAACCAGTGCTCCATTTTCAAATCCAAGTTTATATCGTTCTTTGGTTGGTGCACTTCAGTATCTTACCATTACTCGACCGGATCTTGCATTTGCTGTGAACTCCGTTAGTCAATTTCTTCAAGATCCCCGTGAAGATCACTTTGCAGCCGTGACTCGTATTCTTCGGTATGTTCGGGGTACTGCTCATTATGGACTTTCTTTCACCTCTTCAGGATCATTTGCTTTATCTGGATATTCTGATGCTGACTGGGCTCGTTTGGAGACCCGTCGTTCAACATATGGTTATGCTATATTTCTTGGTAATAATCTTATTTCGTGGAGTGCTAAGAAACAACCTACTGTGTCCCGATCTAGCACTGAGTCTGAGTATCGTGCTCTTGCAAACTCCGCGGGTGAAGTTGTCGGTTTGTCTAATTTACTTAAGGACTTACGTATTGATCTTCCAAGCTCGCCACTCTTATTTTGTGACAATAACAGTGCCATTTTCTTGTCTCAAAATCCTGTTGCTCACAAAAGAACCAAACATTTTGATATTGACTATCATTTTGCTCGAGAACTAGTAACCTCTGGCAAACTTCGTGTTCATCACGTTCCGTCATCTCTTCAAGTGGCAGACATGTTTACTAAAGGACTCTCGCGTCCAATGTTTGAATTTTTTAGGTCCAAGCTTTGCGTTTCGGTTAATCCGACGCTTCGCTTGAGGGGGGGTGATAGATTAAATTAAAACAATTACATTTGTATCCTTCCTTTACACTATATATTCTCTAATAATACACAAACCCATTTACGGGAATTTATTCTAACAAACATGCTGATTTTAGCAAGCTTTTTATAGGTGGAGATAGTGCTGGAGGGAACTTAGCATACAATTTGAATGTGCAAGCAGGTATTTATTACAAAATTTTGATCACAATATATTTCAGTACAATTTTACTTGTCTCATTTTGTTTTATATTTTCATCAGGTAAATCCAAATTACCAACCGGAGTGAAGCTGATCGGAACGGTACTAATTGATCCTTATTTTGCTGGCGCGACACACGAAGTAGATGAAATGTGGGTGTATGTTTGTCCGGACAACAAAGGACTTAACGATCCGAGGATTGAACCGGATCAATCAGATTTGAAACTCATTCTTTCAGAGAAGTTGTTAGTGCTTGTAGCAGAGAATGATATTTTTGGTCTTAGAAACAGAGGGTATGCATTCGTGGAGGAACTTAAGAGTAGCGGATGGAGTGGAAATGTTGATATTTTTGAAAGCCTTGGCGAAGGTCATTGCTTTCATTTACATGGAGATTTGTACCGACCAGCTGCTAAAGAACGCATGAAACTATTCACTTCGTTCATCAATGATTTTTGATCATGTACAACAATCAAATCTCTTCACATTGATCAAAATGCTACTTTTAGTACACATTTACAGGTTCTAGAAATGAGGGAAACTCCCCTGTTTCTGCAGTGTCAGAAAACATGAATACCAAAACATTCTCATATTCAATAATTTAACATTAAAAATAATAAAACAAGACCATGTGATGGTTTTTACAGTTGAATTCTGAAGAGAGAATAACGGATTAGCGTGTAGCGTACTGCAGTTTACGGTCAGGTAATTTTTTAAAATTAATATTATTTTATTAAATTTTTATTAATAAGTTGGAATTTACTAATTAATATAAAAAATTAATTTTTTTAATAGTCCTCTGCGACATAAAGTAAATTTTTAAATATTTCAGCCAGATAATATTTATAATAAATAATTTTAATTATTAAGATTAATTTTTTTGATAGTTCCCAACGACATAAAGTAGGTTTTTGAATATAGTTAGACGTGATTTGGAATTTAGATGAAATTTTTTTAATAGTTTTTTAAAAAAGTTGTTTCTTTATAAACGGGTTCAGTTGATAAGTTACGTTTATAGATTAGGAAAAAAAATCTGATTTAATAAATAAAATTTTGAAACTGTATTGCTAAATAAAAGGGTTTAGTAGTTTTTAGGATATAATTTAGATTATTATAAAATTCATAATTAATCGCTGCAAAAAGCTGTATGCAGCACCGGATCTTAACCCAGAGAATAACAACATTGCCCTAATGCCCTTTCCAACGTCGAGAATAGAGGTGTTACCTTCTGTATCACATGAATTATGATTTGTACTTCTTAAAACTTTTTTATATTTGCTAACATAGTAGGAGAGATATTATATATTTGTGAAATAGAAGAATTTAATCTTAACTATTTACTTCGATTAATCTAACAATTGATATCAAATTATTTTTTTAATAAAAATTGAGCGGTTGAAAATCACAAAATACACTGGTGGTTGAATTTGATGGTTATTGTTAGTTTAAATTTTATCCGTTGAATTATATGTAATCACCTATTGTGATTGTTTCTCTCGATTTCACGAAAAGATATTCGTTTCTATAACCAACTTATATTGAAATCTGAATCAATACTTGTAAACTTGAATTTCAATTTATATAACTAATTGCACTACAAATTTGGGCGAAATTTCCGCCGCATAATTTCCGGCACATTTAAGTCGCCGGAAATTTTCCGGCACATTTCCGGTATATTTCAATCAACATTCCATCAGTCTCTGACACGTCTCATTTAATAATTTTTTTAATTTATATCGTTACTTTTCCATGATCTTTCCGGCGCATTTTCAAAATTTATTTCCGGCGCATGCTACACGTGGAAATGTAATGGAAATTTCCGGCACTCTTCCATCAACTTTCCATTACTTTCCAAATACATTTAATTCAATATATAAATATTATTTATTTTCGTGACCCTTCCGGCAACGTTCCGGCACATTTTCAGAAATTATTTCCGGTGCATCCAAGACCTGGAAATGTAATGGAAATTTCCGGCACTCTTCCATCTACTTTCCATTACTTTCCAAATACATTTAATTTAATATATAAATATTTTTTGTTTCCGTGACCCTTCCGGCACCGTTCCAGCACATTTTCAGAAATAATTTCCGGCACATCCGAGACCTGGAAATGTAATGGAAATTTCCGGCTCTCTTCCATCTACTTTTCATTACTTTCTAAATACATTTAATTTAATATATAAATATTATTTATTTCCGTGACTTTTCCGGCGACGTTCCGGCACATTTTCAGAGATTATTTCCGGCGCATCCAAGACCTGGAAATGTAATGGAAAATTCCGGCACTCTTTCACCTACTTTCCATTATTTTTTTAATATATTTATTTAAATATATAAATGTTATTTATTTCCGTGATACTTCCGACAATTTTCCGGCGCAATTTCGAAAAAAAAAAAAATTATCCAAAATCGAAAAATGTTGAAATACAAATTTAGCGACCTCACGCATTCTATCCCTTCACGATATATTCATACTCGCATCAATCGGAACCCTTTTCTCACTCTTTTCAATTTCCGAATTCGACCAGCAGTAGCGGCGGAGATGAGGGCGATACCCCTCCAACTCCGAATTCGACCAGCAGTACCACGAAGACGACGCTCGGTCTCGAATTAGGGTTTCTGATTTCGTAATTTTGGTTTTAATTCATTTTTCAATTCTTTAACCTAAATTCGTGATTGTTGTTGATTAGGGTTTGATTCGACTGATTGCAGCTAATTTTCCGGCTAAAGAAGCAAGGGTGGTGCATCATATTGAATTCTTTCATTTTGAATTCTCAATCATTTATTTGTTCATTTCTGTTGACTTTCTTAAACAGCCAGTTAGCAAGTATGTAAATATTATACCTTGTTGTGTTACTAGCTTTGCACTGGATTAGTTAGTTATTGCTGGATAATAAATTGTAAATTCTCTGATGCTGCAGGGTCACATGCTCGTAGCAGATCAACATTAGAAGTTCCAGTTTTTTGGTTCATTCATGGTGACCCGCTTCTTATCGACAAACATTATCAGGCGAAATCTCTTTCTGATATGATTGTAGTTGTTCAGTCAGAGGAACCATCTTGGGAAAGCCACCTGCAATGTAACGGTCGTTCAGTTCTGTGGGATTTAAAGTACATACTCTTGCGATTAGTCTATAATTATGTTTAAACATCTTGCCGGTTTGCTTTGGCTGCTTTGGCTGCTGCCTCTGAACATCTTGCCGGTTTGCTTCCTTTGCACCTTGTTTATAGCCACGCCCATGAAACTGCAATTGAGGTATTCCAAATTTCATGAGTACTGAATTATGATTATATTTATTATGCTTCTAGCATTATAGCCAAGCATCATCAGTGGTCAGTGTATGAAAGGAAAATAGATTAGTTGAACTTTGTATGCCACATGTTTTGAGTGAGTTAAGTATGGATAGTTCATGAGGCTCCTCACATTAATCTTAGCTGGAAGCTGGATTCTTCGTAAACTTGAGTAACCATTCTATCATTTTACTGTTGCCTTTTTATTGTTATATTCTTAGTGTCTGTCTCTTCATTTTCAGAAATCGCTTTTTGTAACAGGATTGGATGTGGTCAGTTGGATGCAATCCCTTATCAGTCACGTCTCAAGGCTGGCATGTAACTCAGTTCCAATCTGACACCATGGCCCGTAACTACATCATCTCGTCCCTGGATGAATCAGTACAACTTGTCAATTCTGCTGTTCGCCAGTTGGTTATGGAACCAACCAGTATCCTTTTTAGATCAGGTGGAATACATCTTACTTTGACAACTTCAGTTTTCTTGGCATCACTGTGCATGTGTTGCAGTTGCATAATATTCCAGTTGTGTCTCTGTGTTTACATTTTTGTGCTTTATTGAAATATGGAATTCTATCTACAACCTGTATGCTGCCAGTGCATGGTTTAGTGTGAAATTTATCATCTACAGAGTCAACTTTGCAAGGTTTGTGTCCTTCCGGAAAATGCTTTTCCTTCACTTACTCATCACTAGTTGAAAAAACCTTCAAGTTATTTCTGTCCGAGGAGCGGGAGCTTGTGACCAAGTATAACTATGTTGTCGGTCTTTGGAAAAGAGTGAGTATTAATTCATCAGTTAACTGCATTTATAATTTGTTTTGTAATGTGATGCATATATAATTTGCATTGACTCAATCACTCAAGTATAGTGACATTTAATCCGTTTGTTCTGTAGTTGAAAACATTTTCTTTAACTGTCATGCACAAGTTTTTGCTGTATATATGCATGCTTTAACTCATCGCAGTGTACTGTTTAGAAAGCTTATGTTAACAAATTGGTTACTTTCAGATCTCTACTATTTCCGGAGAGCTAGTTAGCAGTTGCTTTCTTAATCTTGTTCAGCCAGTATGTGAAACCTTTTTTTATTTTACTTGTAGGGTCTTCTGTGTTTGGTCAGAAACCTGCATTTGGAGGATTTGGGACTACCCCGACTCAGTCTGGTCCGTTTGGATTTCAAGCCAGTCAACCAGCATTTGGAAGCAGTGCCTTTGGATCCAACACTTTTGGTGCCCCTAGTCAACCTGCCTTTGGTGCATCCAGTGATGCGGTTTGTAATCTTTTTTGTAATGAAACAATGCAGTCTTTATTTTTTTGGGTAATGAAACAATGCGGTTTGTATTGCTTGATAATGAAAATGGTGTTCTATTTTTATGGTAATGCAGTCTTATTTATTCGTATTTTTAATTTTTAAAAATAATAAATGTGAAATAACAAATTCAGAAATAATAAAATTAATTAAACTTTTTCGGCACATTACCATTACATTTCCATTATACAAATATTTCCGGCACATTACCATTACATTTCCATTATACAAATATTTCCGGTACATTACCATTATATTTCCATTATACAAATATTTCCGGCACATTACCATTACATTTCCATTATACAAATATTTCCGGCACATTACCATTATATTTCCATTATACACATTTTTCGGCACATTTCCATCTCATTTCCATTATTTTAGTATTTTCCGGCGCATTTCCATTACATTTCCAGCACATGTCCATCGAATAATAAACAACAAAGCAATAATATATGTTTCCATATATTTTCCATCACATTTCCGGTGACTTTTTTTTGTTGCTGGAAATGCGCTGGAAATGTAATGGAAACTTCCGGCGCATTTCCATCATTTTTCCACCTGCTGTCAGTTTCCGGCGGGGTTTTTTCCGGCACACGTTTCCGGCGCCTCTTCCGGCACATTTCCAGCGACTTTTAGGCGCCGGAAATTTTGTTTAATTTTGTAGTGTTGGTTAAATATTTGGATAGAGTCACAAATTTATCATATCGGACAACGTTGTCAAAATCTCATCTTTGATCACATATTTCATACTGAATAAACAGTAAAACATAAACAAATATCTCGATTTCTGCTTCAGATGTACCACATAATTTAATAGTCAAATGAACCATTTTCATATTTCATTGTTGATTACTCGGATAAAATAGGACATGTGAGTGACTGCATCCATGTTCCATACGTATCCTATTCCTATCCATTGATACATAATGTAAGATTAAGATCAACTTCAGTGATTCAATCTTAAACACGTATCGTTTCCATAACGACCAGTCATGCATGCAAGTGCAAAAACATCATTAAAATTTGGAAAATGTCCTAAGTAGAGTTGTATACGAAAAAATAACTCATTTCAGATATCTCACCTCTTTGGTATCAATCCAAAATTCGATCGAAAATGTGTCGACAATGATCCAAACAGATGTCCCATGTAATAAAATTTATCCATTAAATGTCACATTAAGAAAGTCTAGCGTCTAAAGGATATGATCCATTTACGCAAAAAGAAGTCTATAAGTGCAAAGCAATTCTCAAGTCTCAACACGTACAGCCTTTACAGCATCGATCCCAACTTAATTACATCAATGGACACACCTGCACTATCTACTGAAGTAGTTCACGACTTCATCGTCTTCAAAGTATTTTCCGACGGCCATGTCGAAAAGTTATACACAAGTGACAAAATCCCTCCAACTGATGATCCTAAAACCGGTGTTAAGTCCAAAGACGTGATCATATCCCCTGAAGTATCAATTCGTATGTTTCTACCCAAAATCACTTCAGTTGATGATAAACTTCCAATTTTGATACAAATTCACGGAGGCGGATTTGCATGTGGATCCGCATTCTCTTCAGTTTATCATTCTTATGTATCGGTCTTAGCTAGTGAGACACGGCTATATGCATCTCGGTAGAATATCGTCTTGTACCGGAGAATTCGGTCACAGCTTGTTATGATGACTGCTGGACCGTGTTGCAATGGGTCTTGTCCCATGCTAGTGGCGATGGAGTTGAGCCTTGGCTGACCCAACATGCTGATTTTAGCAAACTTTTTATAGGCGGAGATAGTGCTGGAGGGAACTTAGCTTACAATTTGATTGTTCAAGCAGGTATTACAAAATTTCTGATTGCATTTTTATTTTTAATTACATCAAATAAATATGTACAAATTAAACGTGACGGTTAGATTTTATGATTATTTATTATGTAATTTTTGTTTCTGTATTGACATTAGGTAAATCCAAATTACCAGCGGGAGTGAAGCTGATCGGAACGGTGCTAGTTGATCCTTATTTTTCGGGTTCGACACATGAAATAGACCAAATGTGGATGTATGTTTGCCCGGACAACAAAGGGCTTAACAGATCCGAGGATCGAACCAGATGAATCCGATTTGAAACTCATTCCTTCGGAGAGGTTGCTAGTGTTTGTAGCAGAGAATGATAATTTTAATCTTAGAGACAGAGGGTACGCATTCGTTGAGGAACTTAAAAGCAGCGGATGGACCGGAAAAGTTGATATTTTCGAGAGCCTTGGCGAAGGTCATTGCTTTCATTTGCATGGAGATTTATTCCGACCAGCTGCTGCAGAACGCATGAAAAGGTTCACCTCGTTCATCAATGATTTTTAAAAAATTATATATATTTTTTCAAAATCCAAACAATACCTACTCCTAATTATTAATTGTCCACATGTGTGAACTGTGAACTTCCCTTAATCAAACAACACCTACTCTTAAATAATTGTTCTTTTTGGATGTACTATAATATTTGTCGGCCGATGGTTCGAAAAGATATGTATATTTTTATAAAACGAAATAACATGATATTAATCATTGATTTTAATTGATTTAACAGTGGATATTGATAATTATTAATTCTCAATTTTCTGTGTTTTTTGCAAATTAGATCACCTTATTAATTAAAAACCAATTTCAATTTTAACTGTCAAAATAATTAAATCAACGACTAAAATTACGTTTCTATGTCTCACAAAATATTCATGTCTTCTTTTAACCCTTTATCCACTATCGATCAATATATCTTATTTTTGATACATTTTTAATAATATAATTATACCGTAAAATTTATTAATTTAGACAATTAGAAGGGATAAAATATTTTATGAGTAACTTTCAATGCACCGGCCGTTCGGTATGACAAAATGCCCTTCGTAACACCCAAGAATTTTAAAATAGCCTCCAACTGTCACGGATTCGGTTTCGGTGCAGTACAGTTATTTGTTACGATGATTAAAATGCATTTTAACGTTAATTTTATAATCCTAAGCAGTTTTGGATGAAAACTTTACCAAACCTACATAGTTTTGAGTCGCTTCAAATTATTGTTACAGCACTGAATGTGATCCAGTTGTCATCCATGCACGTCACCTCTTATCCACGTGTCGAAATCTGGGAGCGCCAAGCAATACTGATATTTTATACCAGACAAATTTCATGAACCGAAGAAGTCCTGAAAATGACATTCCTAAAAACAAGTCTGTGTTGATAGAAGCACTGTCCTCTTCTGAATGATTGATTACTCCGGGCCACATGTAGCAGCTACTTGTCGGATCTGATCTATTAAAAAATTACTCTCTCCGTCCCATTTTGTTTGTCCACTTTGATTATTTTATACCTCACAAATAATCAAAAATGGACAAACTTTATCGAACGGAGGAGTAGTTGGACATTTATTTAGGCATAAAGTACGCAAAGATGATCAGCAATTTCATAGGATTCCCCACGGCCACACCCACTTCTGAATTCATACTACAAGCAAAATCACATTGATCATCAAATGGAATCCTCTGCATCCACAGAAGTTGTTCGAGATTTCATCATCTTCAAAATTCTATCGGACGGCCGGGTCGAAAAGGCGAAACAAACCGAGAAAATCCCACCCTCAAACGATCTAATAACTGGCGTCCAAACCAAAGATGTGACAATTTCCCCTGAGGTATCGGCCAGAATATTTCTACCTAAACTCACCTCCCCGAATCAGAAACTTCCTGTTTTGTTATACATTCATGGAGGCGGATTCGCTATTGAATCCGCATTTTCTTCGTTATATAGTCCATATGTGTCAGCCCTGGCTAATGAGGTCAGGGCGATATGTATTTCTATAGAATATCGTCTAGCACCGGAAAATCCAGGAACGGCGTGTTACGAGGATTGTTGGACAGCGTTGGAGTGGGCTGTGTCACATGTTAATGGAAATGGAGTCGAGCCTTGGCTGAACCAACATGCTGATTTCAACAAGCTTTTTGTTGCTGGAGACAGTGCTGGAGGGAACCTGGCATACAATCTGATTGTTCAAGCAGGTAAAGTTGCGTAAAATTTTGATACAAAATATTATAAGACGATAAGATATAATCACGACCGTTGATTATCTTTCAGGAAAATCGAAATTACCATCTGGGGTCAAGCTGGTCGGAGCTGTGCTTGTGCATCCATACTTTGTCGGTCCCGGAGACAAAATAGATCAAATGTGGATGCACATTTGCCCGAATAACAAAGGTCTTAATGACCAGAGGATCAAACCTGATCGATCAGACTTAAAACTCATTCCTGCTGAGAAGGTTTTAGTTCTCGTAGCAGAAAACGATGAGTTTGATCTTCGAGACAGAGGATATGCCTTCGTCGAGGAAGTTAAAAAGAGCGGATGGAGGGGAAAGGTTGATATTTTGGAGAGCCACGGCGAAGTTCATTGCTTCCATTTGCATAGAGATATGTCTCATTCACCTACAAGAGAAGTCATGGATCGTTTCATTTCATTCATAAATGAAACTTGAATGAAAATGCAACTCTATCTGATGTTGAATAAATGAGTCTGAGATGGTGTACTGAGCTTTTCCATATCTTGTAATCAAATGTAATGCTCATCTTATGAACAAGTCTTTCTCAATGAGCTCAAACACGCATCAGACTCTAGACACATGCATTTTTGGTCACACATATTTAAGTCCATCCTATTAAGTTGGGAGCCTTGGATTATGAAAAGGACACAAAACTTATCTCGTACCACAGTAAGATTAAATACTACCTTTGTTAGATCAGATCTCATGATACAGTCCATGGCAAGTCCATCCATAGCTCAAAATCAGAACTTGAGCAACAACACAGTCTACCTTGATGTGTCTCTGTTCACAAAACATACAAAGATGGACGATTTGAGTGAGATTCACTCTAAAATGCATAGACTGGACAAAAACATTACTAGTAAGTAGTAACCTTAAATCTGGATCTACCATGTAAATGGGACAAAGTCAAGTATTATTAATGAACATCTGAGTAGAGGGCTAGCATACATTCGGATAACTTCCGCAAACACGATACACTCACATTCTTCTCCAGACAGAAATCACAGAACATCAAAACACACAAGTATTTCAATGCAAACAGATGAATGAGCATTCGTTCCTGCACGCTCCAAATCAAACGAGTGCACTAAAAGCACTTTCAATCCTCATATGTCATCGGCCAGTTTGAAATATACAACTCATTACAACCCACACACAACAGTTTTATTATAATTATATGAAACCCCTGCCAAAGAGCACTCTGATATTTTCTATTCGTATCTTTAGCAATCTAGCAGCAAATATAAATAGTTGCTCGCACCGGAATCTATTCAACAAATATAACTCACCATTTCATCATGAGAGGCCACTAGATTATATCATAACTTAAATCCTGAAGCCATAGATTTGAAAAGAGGATGCCATCACCAGGAGAAAATAAGATGTAAGATCTTATAAAAGAAGACGAGCAGTTACCCACTTTGGAATCAAGAAGTCTCTTTTCATCTGTTAAGATATATGTGGAGCCAGAAACAGCCAAGGTAGTGCAATAGCTAAAAACTTGTCAGATCAACAGCATAAAACAAATTCTGATAGGAAATAAAGCTTGTTGAAATTTAAGTTACCCAAAGGTACCTGTGTTTCAAGTTTGTTTTATGACTCGTAGTAACTTTAAGTTGTGTCTCCTCAAGTGCACATTGGATTGGAATAGGATAGAATCACGAAAAGGGGTTCAGATAATTGAATTAAACCAGTCAGAGCCCTCAGATTTCAATGGAGTAAATAAATCCAAATTGACAATGCAATTACTACTCACAGAATTAATTCTATACTTCTATCCAACACACAACAAGGAACACCAAACTCGAAACATGAATTTAAATACTCACCAGGCACTTGCGGACAATCTCTTGATGAGTATCTTCAATTATGATTTTTTCCATTATACTCGGTATAAATTTAACATTTTTCTTTTGGCATTCCGTAACCCAATAGAGACTGCCATATTAAGTTCCAAAAAAACATGCAAATAATTTCATCAGTGATACCACAAATAAAAAAACTATACTCATTTGCAAAGAGATTCTAAATATTACAAAGTATTAACCTTTTCGGTCGCACCCAGTGAGCAACTGTGTAAGATAATCACATTCAAGTACACCCCAGCTGGAAACTAAGAGTGGATGGAGCAGAAACGTGGCTATTTTGGAGAGCTATGGTGAGGGTCACTCCTCAAACATTGAATAAATGTGTCTGAGAAGGATTATTTTTTCCCGATCTTGAAATCAAAAGTACTGCTTCTTTTGAACAAGTGTTTCTCAATGAACTCAAACACGCATCAAACTCTTGACATGCATTCTAGGTCACACAAATTTAACACATACTTAAAAATTGGGAATCTTGAATGATAAGGACACAAAATTATTCTCTTACCACATTAATCTAAGTACTCCCCCGGTGTCACTCTGCTCATCTGCTCAGAAACGATCTCATGGTACATTTCATGGCAATAGCTCAAAATCTGAACATGAGCAACAATGCAGAACGTTGATGTCTATGTCCAGAAAAATATACAAAGATGGGCGCGTCAAGAAAATATCTTTTAAAATATACACAATAATGAAAATGGTTTAAAGAACAGGGAAGTATTACCGCTTTTAAGATAACTAAACCCACTTTGATTGCTCGTAAGCCATCAGTATATATCTCCCACTTTGAACCACAGTAAAACTCAAAAGATTGATATTACAATGATGCATTTGCGCAAGCGTAAGAAAGCATGAATCGTTAGATAGTAGAACTATGTCCAGTGTATTACCAAGAAAACCCTTCACAATATGGTAAAAAAAACCTTAAACTGCCAGATTAGTGCCCAAGCAAACTGATATCAATTCCACATTCAACTCATTTCAAAAACTAAACCACTATAAAGGATATTTCATGCTTTCGAATCGCAACACAATACAACTCATTAAAAACCACACTCAACAGTGTTTTCACTTTTATGATAACTAAATCCACTTTGAATCCACATATGCCATCAAAATACATATACCTCCCCCTTTAAACCACAATGCAACTCATCACGACAGATTTTGATGATTTTATAAAATCTCAGCCAAAGAACAATCCGATACAAAAAGCCCAAATCTTTTAAAAGATAGCTGCCATACCCATCAAAGCACGATTCTATAAAATCTCAGCCAAAGAACAACCCGATACAAAAAGCCCAAATCTTTTAAAAGATAGTTGCCATATCCATCAATGCACATTTCACGCTTTCAACACCAAATCACAATATAACATATTTTAAATCACACACCGTAGTTTATATGCCATCAGTACATATCTCCCACTTTGAATCCCCATAAGCCATCAGTATATATATCCCACTTTGAATCCCAATAAGCCATCTGTATATATATCCAACTTTCAACACCAAATCACAATAAAACATATATCAAATCACACACACGTAGTATATATGCCATCAGTATATATCTCCCACTTTGAACCCCCATAAGCCATCAATATATATCTCCCACTTTGAATCCCCACACGCCATCAATAAGAATGTGGAAATAGTTGATAAGACATGAGTTTCATTTTGAAAAGGAATCACCCTTATCAAACTGAAAACATAGATTAAACATATTTCCCCATAAGCCATCAGTATACATATCCCACTTTGAATCCCCATAAGCCAATAAGCCAACAGTATATATATCCTACTTTCAACACCAAATATAAATTAAACGCATTTCAAATCACACACACACACACTTAGTTTATATGCCATCAGTATATATATCCCATTTTGAATCCCTATAAGCCATCAGTATATATATCCCACTTTGAATCCCCATAAGCCATCAGTATATAAATCCCACTTTGAATCCCCATAAGCCATCAATATATATCTCCCACTTTGAATCCCCACAAGCCATCAATAAGAATGTGGAAATAGTTAATACTAATAAGACATGAGATTTCAGTTTGAAAAGGAATCACCCTTTTCAAACTGAAAATATAGATTGGGAAAAGGGTTGCAAATCACACACACACAGTTTATATGCCATCAGTATATATATATCCCACTTTGAATCCTCACAAGCCATCAACAAGAATGTGGAAATGGTAAATAAGACATGAGTTTCATTTTGAAAAGGAATCACCCTTATCAAACTGAAAATATAGATTAAACATATTTCCCCATAAGCCATCACTATAAGCCAATAAGCCATCAGTATATATATCCCACTTTCAACACCAAATATAAATTAAACATAGTTCAAATCACACACAAACGTAGTTTATATGCCATCAGTATATATATCCCACTTTGAATCCCCATAAGCCGTCAGTATATATATATCATACTTTGAATCCCCATAAGCCATCAATATATATCCCACTTTGAATCCCCACAAGCCATCAATAAGAATGTGGAAATAGTTAATAAGATATGAGTTTCATTTTGAAAAGGAATCACCCTTATCAAACTGAAAATAAAGATTAAACATATTTCCCCATAAGCCATCAGTATACATATCCCACTTTGAATTCCCATAAGCCATCAGCATATATATCCCACTTTCAACACCAAATATAAATTAAACATATTTCAAATCACACACACACGTAGTTTATATGCCATCAATATATATCCCACTTTGAATCCCCATAAGCCATCAGTATATATATACCACTTTGAATTCCCATAAGCCATCAATATATATCTCCCACTTTGAATCCCCACAAGCCATCAATAAGAATGTGGAAATAGTTAATAACACATTCATTTTGAAAAGGAATCACCCTTATCAAACTGAAAATATTGATTAAACATATTTCCCCATAAGCCATCAGTATACATATCCCACTTTGAATTCCCATAAGCCATCAGAATATATATCCCACTTTCAACACCAAATATAAATTAAACATATTTCAAATCACACACACACGTAGTTTATATGCCATCAATATATATCCCACTTTGAATCCCCATAAGCCATCAGTATATATATATACCACTTTGAATTCCCATAAGCCATCAATATATATCTCCCACTTTGAATCCCCACAAGCCATCAATAAGAATGTGGAAATAGTTAATAACACATTCATTTTGAAAAGGAATCACCCTTATCAAACTGAAAATATTGATTAAACATATTTCCCCATAAGCCATCAGTATACATATCCACTTTGAATCCCCATAAGCCATCAATATATATCACTTTCAACACCAAATATAAATTAAACATATTTCAAATCACACACACTCACATAGTTTATAAGCCATCAGTATATATATCCCACTTTGAATCCCCATAAGCCATCAGTATATATATACCACTTTGAATCCCCATAAGCCATCAGTATATATATCCCACTTTGAATCCCCATAAGCCATCAAATATATATCTCCCACTTTGAATCCCCACAAGCCATCAATAAGAATGTGGAAATAGTTAATAAGACATGAGATTTCATTTTAAAAAGGAATCACCCTTTTCAAACTGAAAATATAGAATGGGAAAAGGATTGCAAACACGAAAACCCTTTCACAATTTGGAATGAACACTGAAAGTGCCAGTATAGTGCTCAAGCCAAATTGATATCAATTCCACATTCAACTCATATTAAAAACTAAACCACATTACAGCATATTTCATGCTTTCAAATCACAACACAATACAACTCATTATAAACCATACCCAACAGTGTTTACACTTTCATGATAACAACTAAACCCACTTTGAAACCGCATGTGCCTCATGCCATCAATGTAAATCTCCCACTTTGAAACACAGCATTACTTCCCAAACTTAAGTCTCAACAATAATTGATAATTTTATGAAATATCAGCCAAAGAACATCCGATGTACAAAAAAGCCCAAATCTTTTAAAGGATAATTTTCATATCCATCAAAGCACATTTCCCGCTTTCAAAACCAAATCACAATATAATATATTCCAAATCACACACTCTAGTTTTTGATGATTTCACGACATATCACAACAAAACGAACAAATCCCAATCTTTGAAAACACAAACCGCCCCAACCCAACGCAAACTAGATCGTATCTTAACATGGAAGTTCAAAAGCGACACTTGCACAAAGTCAAAACAGTAAGCGAAAACATTACTCACCGTCGGATTGCAGGAATCGAAGCTTTGATCGATTCGATTTAAGGACACTCGCCGACTTAACCCTAATTTTGACCCGCTTGAAGACTGGTCAACAAACGATTAGCGATGATCTATTTATAGACGATCTTAAAATAAGAGCCGTTACGCGGATTATAGATTTAGAAACACGCAATACTTCAGTCGCACACAACTTTGGAAACGCTCCCGTTTATTTTTCTAACGACGACCTTTTACTCGCAGTTAACAGACCTCGACACGTACACGTCACTAATACTATTTCATGAGGTTTCACAAAATTTAAATTCACGCGCCAGGAAGGGGTCGAACCTTCGACTTTCTGCTTAGGAAACAGACGCTCTATCCACTGAGCTACAGGCGCTGCTTGGCTGTATATTTAATATTATTATATACAGTTTTACAAAACACTACCGACGGACTTGCATAGACCAATATGCAGTAGCCTTACTACACTTACAAGCACAAATTGAGTGTACATTGTAGTGACTTTATACAAAGATGACTTCGAATTTAGCACATGGGTTTGAGATAACATGAGCTTGAAGATCGGCGTCATCTTTGAAACTGAAAGTGAACAAAGCCTGCCGTTGAGTTAATCCTAGCGGGTATATTTTGTAAACCTTGTACTCATTGTCCGCTCCTCTTAGTACCTTTGGTCTTTCATCTTTCCAGTTAGGAATATGTTTCATTGACTTGAATTTTTCAAGCACGGCTGAATGAAGGGCATCCAGTGTGATATTCCCTGACTTTAAGAATATTGATTGCATCTCAAATCCGCCACGTTCTCTGATGTATAAGTGATTTACAGTGACTGATCCACTAGTGCACTTGCATGAGCGTTTTGTAAATTTGGGGTTCCTTTTCTCCTCTTTTTCACGGATCTGAGTAGCTAAGTGGATGCATAAACGGCATGATGAGTGGACTGCTGCCATGTCTACAAGGGCCTTGAACGAGTCTGATGGACCCTCATACTTCCATCTGAAAAACACATAGCTTCTATGCGTAAAAACACGCAAACAAAGTCGAAAATATGCTAGTAGATAAGATTTTAAATTATCTTAAAGATCTAATCTACCTTAAAGATTGATTGTAGGCCTCGGGATTCCCAGCAAGATACTTCATCCTTTCTGCAATTAAAGGGACGTCTTTTATCTCCTTGATGTGTAAAACTGATCCCGGACCGGGAGCGAACTCTTCAATATTTGGAGCACCAACAACAACAGGTACAGATCCTAAACGTTTCAGGCTAATTCAGTAACATAAATGTTACATTACCTAAAATTACTTTTTTGCTGAATCAGTATCAAATAGTTATTGATTTACCAGCAACAAGTGACTGGAAGAATTTCTCGGTAACATAGTCCTCCTCGATAGAATTTTCGAAGGCAAGGCTGAATTTATAACGCTTTAGTGTTTCCACTTTGTCAACTACAAAAAAGAAAAGACAATCAATTCATGAACATAAGTTGCAAAGATACGGTCCAACTCGATGAAGAAAAAAGAGAAGCTTAACCAAAACGATATTGAAACTGTAAAAATTTCACCAAGGAATCAAATAAATGCGACTCCCGTTAATACAAAGAAGGCGACAAGCACAAAATTGTGTACGCCTGTTATTAACAAATGTCATGTAGCTGAATCAGTCTGATGCTAAGTTCAGGCATCCTCAAGTTACATAAACTATTTGTATAAAAGAGCGATACTATATTCGGAAACATAGGAAGCACATTTCATTCCCGATACTATTTAAGAAGCTCAACAATATACAGGAATGTTCGTAGCAGGAAATAAAAGCCAGCATTTACATACCATTCCCGTTACGGTTCCTATGGCAAACACCATAAGAGTCTATCTTGATTTTTGTATTCTCAAGCGCTTCAAGAGCTTGCAGACGAAAATTACGAGCAGCACAATTTGAGATGAATGCAGCAGAGAGAGCACTTTAGTTTTTTGTTGAACAGGAGCCATCAAATCATACTCCGCCCATGAGAAGTAACCAACGGGAACATCAGATGAAAGACTAGTTGTCATCACGATGTCATATCCATTCCTAATGACAACAATCAGAATACCGTTCAACTGTCAGACTGAAATGGAAAAGTTTAACCAGCTGACAAACATAAATCACACTTGCAAGATTTAATCACACATCATTCAAGATAGATACTTAACAGACTTTCAGTTAACACCGTCATATTTTGAGAAAATTATTTATAGAATTTTATATAAAGTGTTGTAGTCAATTATAAGGTTGCACATTGAATTATGAGTGCCCACCGTCTAGCAAAGGAAATATCATTCTCGCTATAGTAACAAGCGGATTCCATTGATTGAAGTACTCTAGCTCCACCTTCTCTATGTAATCCAAAGGCTGCATCAGGCTTCTTTCCATTATCAAACCCAAATTTACATCCAACTGCACATGTTTTCCATTCCTGATTTCAAAAGAAACACATAAACTTTCTTTCAAATAAAAAATCAGCACATGATGTAAACTCCTACTAAATTCTAATGCTTTCAGACAGTAAAAAGCCATGATTTTATGCATATGCTAAATACAACGTCAAACTCCCTTCCCCTTGCTATACTTGTTGGAAAATGAGAAATGCAATCCGCTAAATCATGTATACTTCTCAACCACAATCCGCTACTGTTCTAACGAAGCTTGAATCTTTAGACCAACACCTAACAAGACTTCAACATCCTCATACTAAGCTTTTTCAGAACACACCAAAACTCAACTTATTCTACAAAATCAAAGATTATAAATTCACAAGTTTACAACAACATAAAGCATTTCAAAACCCTACCTGCTCGCCACCATAAATTCGAACAGGTTCCTCCTCAAAATCCCTCACATACTCAACCTTATCCTCCTTCTCCAACCACTCCTCGCAAGACTCCACCTTTACCTTACCTCCAGCTGCGGCGTCGTTTGAACCAAACGGGTTGATCGACTCACTCCACAAGCTCAAGATCTTAGCTTTCTCAGCCACATCAAGTCTGAACAAAAACCCCAACTCAGCAATCACTACTAGCGCTACGAACATTGGCATCAACTCCTTCCTACATTTTCTCTTCGCCGGAGTAGATGGGGATGAAGTCGGTGATGTAAGAAGATAGTCCAGCGTCGATCTTCCGTGCTGACCCATCAATTATTGAACAATGGAGATCTGGTTTGTTAGGATAGAGTGACATTTAGGGATCGGAAAGTGGTTGGAGAAGTCACTGGTGACGGGGTTTCTGTTTGCTTGCTGAGTTGTTTAGTTAGACTTTGGTTCGTTTGTCGAGAGTTGTTTGATTTTCTTGTTCTGACATTTGATGAATATCTAAATGTGTCTTTTTCTTGAATTTTAACCCAACTGTTCAACTCAGTATAATCCTTAATCACAATGAAATCAATGTAAAAAGTAACAAAAGATTCATGTATTTAAGATGAATGAACATTGAAATGCATTTTGAAAAATGTTTATAGCACTAAGGCTTTCTTGTACTGCAAACAAAATGGATATTTTTACAACATGTATGAAAGAATTGGAGGTGAGACAAGGGTGAGATTTATTACTGAGAGTAGTATTTTCACCAGTAGTCTCCACAGGAGCATACACCATTCTTAAAATGATGAAAGCGATTAGAGTCCCTGACAATAATCTCCCGCTCTGTGATAACTGATATGTACTTCGTTGCGTTATGACAATCTCCGCAAACACGTAAATTTTTGAAGATGCATATTGGGCTCTTTGAAGGTGTGTTCAGAATTCCAAATGCTATAGCTAGACGTTCACTGTGACTGGTGAGGATTTGTTGTTTCTCGTCGTCCTCTACATCTTGTAACACAAAGCTGAAATCTGGGATGTAGCCTAATGCCTTCATTTTGGTTAGGAGGAGACCGAGTTCATTGTAGATTTCGTCTAGTTGCGGGTGGGATTCGGTTGCCGTGTAGAAAACGTCAATCTTGTTGTTTACCTCGATTGAACTCCATCCTGGTGTTTTCACCAATCCTTTTCCTCTAGCTAAGGATCGGATATTTTTCACTCCTTCCCATTTTCCGACATTGGCATAAATGTTTGACATTAAGACGTAGTACCCAACGTTATCTGGATCTACTTCAAACAATTTGTCGGAAGCAAATGAGCCTAGATCGACATTTCCATGTATTCTACAGGCACCAAGTAGTGCCCCCCAAATGGACGCATCAGGTTTAACTGGCATTTTTTGTATGAAATCGTAGGCGTCGTCTAGAAGCCCAGCTCGGCCATACAAGTCTACCATGCAACCATAGTGCTTTAACGTTGGTTTAATCCTATACTCATTTTGCATCAATGAGAAACACCACTTGCCATAATCAACCATTCCTGAATGACTGCAAGATGAAAGCAAAGACACAAATGTAATATGATCCGGCCTAACGCCTTCATCTCTCATTTCGTTGAAGAGCTTCATGACCATGTCTCCATGCCCGTGTATGGCATGACAAGATATTATCGCGTTCCATAAAACTGCATTATCGCGCGGTTCTTGGTAGAATAAGGCTAACGCATCATCTAACCTCCCGCATTTTCCGTACATGTCAATGAGACATGTACTTACATAGACATCCAAGTATAGACTACTTTTTATCACATGTCCGTGAACTCTTGTGCCTTGCCGTAAGGCACCCACATGGAGTACGCAGGAAGAATACTAACCCATGTGCCCTGGTTCGGAATAATATCCTCACACTCCACCATTTTGTTGAACAATTCTATTGCCTCACTAGCAAGTCCATTTTGAGAGCAACCGGTGATTAAGGTGTTCCATGTGATTACGTCCTTTGTAGGGATCTGATAAAAATAATATGAGCAGAATCTACAAGCCCAAGTTTTGCATACATGTCCATGACTGCATTGGCAACCACTACATTACAATCATCAAATTCGTGCGAAGAGCAAATCCATGAACTAACTTACTATTATTACAATTCTTTGATTGAGCAACAGCAGACGCCAAACTCACGATGGTTAAGTTATCAGACTGAAATCCACTTAGCTGCATCTCATTAAAGTACTGAAGGGCTGTATCTGCATCGCCATTTTGCTCATGGGTCGCAATAATTGAGTTCCACGAAACTATATCTCTAAATATCATCTGACCAAAGATCCTCCGAGCATCCTCCAACTTCCCGAATTTCGAATACATATCAATCAATGCATTCCCTACAAACAGTTCATCCTTTAGGCCATGTTTTACGGCATATACATGGATGGTAAAACCTATATTCCGATCCTTTGCTTGAGCACAAGTAGGTAGAACAGCCGCAACGGTAACCGCATCCATCTCCACACCGAGTAATCTCATCTCATTAAAAAAATCCAAAGCATCTAAGGCATTTCCGTATTGACAAAGCCCTGAAATCATAGCGTTCCAAGCACCCAAATCCCTAAAATCCATTTCATCAAACAAATTAAGAGCCAAACCCGTACACTTGAATCGGGAATACATATGAATTAAAGAAGCTGCAACGTAAACATCCCAAATAAGCCCGAGCTTCAACACCCAACAATGCATCTTCTCCCCATCTGTTAAATTATCACAAGCCTTCAAAACAGACGGAAATGTATAAAAATCAGGCCTCACATCAGTCTGAACTAACTGATATAAATGCCGGACAGCGTCTCGAGAACGACCATTGCGCACATAAATAGATATCATTGAATTCCAGGTGTATACATCCTTGTTAGAAATCCAAATAAACACCTCCTTAGACAATTCGGGATAACCAAGATTTGCATAGTGATTAACAAGCCGAGTGGACAAGTGGATTCTTTTCGCATTCCCTGATACCATAAGAACACCTTGAAGACACCTTGCACGGTCAACATTATAGGATGACCGAAATAAACGTTCAAAATCAATATATGGGCTTCGGTAATCATCCTCAAATCCCGATACTTCAACCAAGCTCGAGTGATACAGTCTAGACCAAGTTCGCCTTTTATGCACAAATCTCAATACATGCCTAGAACAGTAATTCGTCAAAAACCTGCAGAACTCCAACACCAAATCCATTCAGTAACACACTCAACTCTTCGACACAAAGATCAAAATACTAAAACGTGATGCTTAATTGCTTACCACAGAAATTCTAAAACATTTCAAATTTTAGATACACCAAAAGCTGTGAATTCTACAAAGTTGGGATCTTTTGAGGATAACTTGGACACCCAGTTAAACAAAAATTCAAAAACAGGAATTGAGGCGGAGTTAGCAAGACAGAAGGCGTACCTGAACATACATTTAAGTTCAATTGATCAACCAAAGCATCCAAATTTTTCAAATTTCCAGCTCCAGTCTCATGCCATTTGAGCAGAAGACGAATTAATGCAACTGGGTATTTTTGTAGAAGCTACTTGAATTTGGGAATTAGGGTTTATGCCAGAGGTTTAATCAGATTGGAAGAAAGGTGGAGATGTCAGTTGAGCATGTTTGCTCCATCTCCAGATTGAAGCCCATTGAAAATGGGCCTCAAACCTCAAAGCCCATTTAGACAATGATCCGCACTGAAACGTTTGGTTATGGACATACGTATCACCTATTCGGTTAACAATATCTCGGAAGAATTGGAATTTTGGGATATGCTTATCCCCGTTTTTGAAGTGGATAACTGTTACAGGCAAGTATTGCGTAGCTGAACAATCTTAAAATTGACGAGCCGAAGAAGATGATTACCACAACGACGATCTGCTGACGTGGCATCACTCGATAGGTGCATAAATCAACTCACCGAACCATCGCTGCATAAATATATAGAGAGAGAGAGTGAGAGTGCAAGTGAGTAATCGGAGCGGAAATGCTTAGGGCATTGGTGAAGCGAACAGCAGCGGCGACAGCGGCGGCGGAGAGTTTGAATCGGAGTTTATGGCGGAACGAGAAGTGCTGTGTGTTGAATCGTCAGACTCGTTTGATGTCAATCGGAGTACTGCCGGACGGTGTCGATCGGACGAGTGAGGCTTATGCGGCGAATTCGAAGGTCATGGAGAGTTTGATTTCTGAGTTGCAGTTGCATATTCGGAAGGTTATGGATGGAGGAGGAGTTGAAGCGGTGAAGAGGAATCGGAGTAGGAATAAGCTGCTTCCGAGGGAGAGGATTGAGCGGTTGATTGATCCTGGTACTTCGTTTCTAGAACTTTCCCAGGTACTGTTAGGGTTTGAAATGTGTATTTGATGAATTGCTGCAATTAGGTTTGATTTTAGGGTTATATAATCTTGATTTGTAAATGTAACTGTGTGAAATCATGTTGACTTGAAGCTCGCAGGGCATGAACTTTATGAGGATAAGTTGCCGTCAGCAGGAATAGTGACTGGAATTGGGACAGTGCATGGAAGGTTATGTATGTTTGTAGCGAATGATCCAACAGTGAAAGGAGGGACATACTATCCAATCACTGTGAAGAAGCATCTCAGGGCACAAGAGATTGCTGCCAGTGCAAACTACCATGTATATATCTTGTTGATAGTGGTGGTGCTTTCCTTCCAAAGCAGGCTGAAGTGTTCCCTGACAAAGAAAATTTTGGTAGGATTTTTTATAACCAAGCGACTATGTCTGCTGAGGGTATTCCTCAAATTGCTTTAGTACTTGGTTCATGCACGGCGGGAGGTGCTTACATACCTGCGATGGCTGATGAAAGTGTGATGGTGAAGGGGAACGGCACTATATTTCTTGCTGGACCACCTCTTGTTAAGGTTAGTTAACTTGACTTTTTACTGTTTCTGAGGGTGTTTGATAAATTATTTTACGTTTTCTGCACAGCATCTTTATATGATTAGATGTACCTTGTAAATTTATATTGTATTGGTTTTTAGTTGATGCATGCAATTTATTTGGGACATATCTGAAGGTTTTCTTGGTAGGCTGCTACAGGGGAAGAAGTCTCTGCAGAGGATTTAGGTGGAGCTGTAGTTCATTGCAAAACATCTGGAGTTTCAGACTATTTTGCTCAAGGTATGGATTCTTGACTTCATTTTTTGTACTTCTGTTGTATAAAGGCCACATCAAGTAAAACTTTGACAAAAATCCTTGCCAACCGTAATGGATGATTTTATTTTTCCTTTCATTCAGATGAGCTTCATGGACTTGCAATCGGAAGAAACATTGTTAAGAATCTACACATGGCTGCAAGGTCTGGAAACTATGTGGTCCACCATGCTGCCCGTGAATACAAAGAACCATTGTATGATGTACACGAGCTTCGATCGATAGCACCAGCAGATCTCAAACAAGCCTTTGATGTTAGATCTGTCATTGCTCGAATTGTCGATGGAAGCGAATTTGATGAGTTCAAGAAACTATATGGAAATGTGAGTCATTTAAATATGAAACTAAAATACTTCATTTCATATCCATTTTGTATCTGACTAACAACACTTCCTCAGACACTAGTGACAGGCTTTGCACGAATTTATGGACAGCCTGTTGGAATAATTGGAAACAACGGGATATTGTTCAATGAATCTGCTCTGAAAGGGGCGCATTTCATAGAATTATGTGCTCAGCGCAAGATTCCGCTGATCTTTCTTCAGAATATTACTGGATTCATGGTAAAATGGTTATTACCTTGAATTGAAATGTTTTTCATTTAATGTATTAATGCTTATCAGGGGAATCAGGATATTCATGCATAGAAGCTGTTGAAATAAGTTAAATCAGGATAGTGGGTAGGCAAAAAATTGGTTCAGTTTAGCTACATATCTCCTTTTTATACGAATATGTAATATTATATGCCATTCCATTTAGTAGAGATTTTAATGAAATCACCTATCTATTACAAGCTAACCTGCTTTTTGTTTCTACTAGGTTGGCTCAAGATCGGAGGCAAATGGTATAGCAAAATCTGGGGCTAAGATGGTGATGGCTGTTTCCTGCGCTAAGGTCAGTAAAAGTAAAACTGTATTAGAGATTACACTACTGAGTGCAGAGATGATTTATTGATGCTCATAGTGTCTCCTCTCGAATAATGACTTGAACAGGTTCCTAAGGTTACAATAATTATTGGTGGAAGCTTTGGTGCTGGAAATTATGCAATGTGTGGACGCGCATATAGTCCTGATTTCATGTTCCTTTGGCCTAATGCCAGAATATCTGTAATGGGTGGTGCGCAGGTAAAATTCAAATTGGCCTACATTATTACATTATATATCTGCTTTAAATTTTATTTTAGCAGCACATAACTTACTCATTGACCCTTTTTCAGGCAGCTGGTGTCTTATCTCAAATAGAAAAGGCCAATAAGAAAAAGCTCGGAGTCCAAGTAAGTCAATCATCATAACACCTACCCTCTTGCTCTCTACACTGCAGACATCTTCCTGGTTAAAATACATTCTAACTGTCATTCCACAGTGGACAGCTGAGGACGAAGACGCATTCAAAGCCAAAGTAGTAGAAGCATATGAGAAAGAAGGTAGTTCTTACTACTCCACAGCAAGACTATGGGATGACGGAATCATTGATCCAGCAGATACTCGTCGAGTCTTAGGCCTCAGCATTTCAGCTGCCTTAAACCGCCCAGTCGAGGACACCAAATTTGGTGTATTCAGAATGTAATAATGTAACTGTAGAGTAGCTTCAAATCAGTACAAGTAATTTACATAATCTGACATGCTCTGGAGCCTTGACATATTTTGGTAAGTGATCGCAGTATGTTTAAGGGTTCAATAGAAATTTGGCTAGTGTATTTAATTTGTCATGAAAAAAGAAAAAATTCATAACATTTAATAACTTAAAATGGCCAATTTCTAATTTCTATAGTGAAAAAATCAAAAGTCAAAATTGACTTTATTTATGGGTAACATGCATTATTGAAAAGCGTAGATGACTAAGCTCGGTTGATCACGAAGCCCAAATCCTATCGACCCAGCCCAACATCAACCCTCATCAAAACCCTAACACAGCATCAGTTTCATCTCCCAACCAAGAGATTCCACAGCTAGGGTTTCCAATCGCCTCCGCATCTCACAGACTCACTCCCCAATCCCTAATCATGGCGACACCTCAACCAACCCAATCCGTCCAATGCTTCGGCCGCAAGAAGACCGCCGTAGCCGTCACCCACTGCAAGAAAGGCCGTGGCTTGATCAAGATCAACGGCTGTCCAATCGAGTTAGTCGAGCCTGAAATCCTCCGATTCAAGGCATATGAACCAATCCTCCTTCTCGGTCGCCACCGTTTCGCTGGAGTCGACATGAGGATCCGCGTCAAAGGTGGAGGTCACACTTCACAGATTTATGCTATCAGGCAGAGTATTGCTAAGGCTCTTGTGGCGTTTTATCAGAAGTATGTTGATGAGCAGACTAAGAAGGAGATCAAGGATATACTTGTTAGGTATGATAGGACTCTGCTTGTTGCTGATCCAAGAAGGTGTGAGCCTAAGAAGTTTGGTGGACGTGGTGCTCGTGCTAGGTTCCAGAAGTCCTACCGTTAAGCGGAGGCTTTTCACATTTGCTGGTTATGGTGGACTTGTCCCTTCTTTGAATTTAAATTTGAAGTACTGTTTTAAGATTTTTGGAATCTTTATTATGTTTTAAGTGATTTTGCTATGAAGTTGAGACGATAAGTTATTATCTTTTTCCATTTTGCATTGTGTTGAGCTTTTGTGTATATTTTGTGAATTACTGATGCTTGTCTCGCTGCTGTGCCCTAATTTACATTTTGCCGTTTATGTTGCCTTTAGTTAATTTATCTTTTTCATTTTGTTAGGGATTGCAACTTAGAAGTTCATGCCTTTTTATTGCTTATTGTATTGCACTGCCATTCATTATCTTTTTGTTAATAGATGCTATTACATTGGTGCACTGTGATGGGATCATTAGAACTATCTGTTTTGCTAGTATTCTGTTGTTTGGTATTGATAGTAGCTTTTGTAGGCTATGGCATGTGGTGTGAGTTGTTTTGATGGTGCAACACGATGGAATTACAAGTGTAAGTGTTTTGTTACCTGATCTTGGATTATGATTTCCTTTTTTGCATTGGGTTATAAGCTGAGATGTTTCATTTGCAATAGCTATTTGTCAATTATTGTTCTAGCTAGCCTACTCAGATGAGTTTGCATGTTTATTCTGTTAGTTTAGTGATTGAGCTTATTGCTCATTCCTGGCCTCTTATCCATTTGCCTTCTGATCATTTTTACTGAAGTCTCTCTGTTTACATTTTCATGATTGTTTGCCTTTCATTATTTAGCTTGACCAAATCATCACTAAAACATATTTAGTTTTGATAAATAAATGATATTAGAGATAGTTGATGAATATGACTAAGTTATTTCTTAGGGCTGCATGAAAATATGAGTATATTTATCTGTGTTACCCACCAAGCCCTCATTTGTTTAAATTTTTCTACTGAGACATAGCAGTGATCAGTTGTCACTTGAAGTCATGAGAAATGCATTGAGACTTGGGAGTCGAGGAAACTCGATCAAAAAGTCAAGAAGAGGTAAAGCCAATAATTCAGAACAGAATGGAATGCTACAATATATGCTAAACAGCTGGGATTTGTGATACTGAATTTGTCTAGACCTTCTTAGACCTGAGTTCCTGAAGCAGATTGTTAAGGCTGTTGTAAGAAGACCCATCTTTTTCCACAGCTCTCTTGGCCATCTTCCCTAGCTGATTAGCTCTGCTCCGTCGCTCCTCCGCTTCCTCCCCCTCCATAACCTCCCGGACAGCCTTTTCAATTCTTCCTTTCTCCACATGCTCACCAGACAAATGAGCCCATTTCCTAGTTCCAACACTCACTCCAATCCTCAGCACTTCAGTTATCAACTTCTCATTATAAAACTGCTCAGCAAAAACCGGCCATGTCACCATTGGCAGCCCTGCTGAAATGCCTTCTAGAGTAGAGTTCCACCCGCAATGGGACACAAAGCATCCTACCGACGGATGGTCGAGTATCAACACCTGAGGTGCCCACCCTCGTATCAACAACGCCCTATCCTTAACCCGAGCTTCAAATCCTTCAGGCAAGTAATCTTCACTTTTTGAGTTTGACATTCTCCTGATCACCCATATGAACTCATGCCCTGACTCCTCCAGCCCGGATGCCATTTCAGCCAACTGTTCATCCGGAAACTTACACGTACTCCCAAAACAGACGTAAACCACCGAATTCGGCCTCTTCGAGTCCAGCCATTTTAAACACTCATTCTGATCAATGGATGCATCCTTGCCTCTCATACCCTTCTCCTCTAAATCCCTATTGCAGAGCGACAATGGCCCGATTCCCCAAGCTCTCCTACCCAACACATTGTTGTAGTAATCTGCATAGCGAGGCTCGAGCTCGTAAAAGCTGTTTACAAGTACACCATAGCTCCTGACCTCCACTTCTCTACATTGATCAAGCGTTTGAGCTAAAATGGTATCTTTATTTTCCAAAAGATTCATGGGAAGCTGACTTCTAGTTAGCTTGATTTCATCAGGAAGTCCTGGAATGACGAAAGGCTCATCGTCCGACCCAACTGATAAATAAGGCTTCTTTTTGCTAATAACATCCCCAGCACAAAGCGCAAAGTAACTCGTGCCATGGAAAACAAGCCTAGGTATCCCAAACTTAGCGGCCGAATCAGTCGTCCACGGAAAAAACATGTCACCAACAAGACAATCAGGTTTTTCATCCTCTAACAGCTGCTCAAATGGTTCCTTGAGCATAATAGAAGCTTCAAAGAATTTAAACATAAAATCTGGTGAAGGGACCATATCAAGATTCTCACACCCTTCCGGAATCCCAGCTTTCGAAGCTGGAAACGGTATCGTTTTGACGTTGATTTTGATCCCAGAAGATTGAACCTTGCCAATGGATTTGACAATGAGAGCTTCATTAGCTGGAGTGGTTACAATGGTGCAAGAAACTCCTCTAAATGAGAAGAGTCTTGCCATGTCCACCATAGGGATCATATGGCCGTGAGCCATGAATGGGAAAAAGAAAACTCTAAGTGGTTGTGTAGACTCATCTTCAGAACCCATTCTAACAAGTTCTGTTTTTTCGCTGTTTGTGGAATGCGAGTCTTAAAATGGTGTTGAGGATATGAATGGATAGAATCTAAGTTTATAAAGAGCTAGAGAAGTGTCCATCAGGATCAGGGTTTGTCTTGAAATGTCATGGATGACGTGCATGGATCGTGTTCTTGTTCTAGATATGTGAATGCAATGATTGGAACTATTAGATTACGTTCGCATGTCACAAGACAAGACCAGAAATATCCAGTGGAGATCTAGAGCTGAATTGAGCTGATGTGACTTGAGGAGAGTGGAGTCCAAGAAATGAAAACATTATCTATAGGATGAGCCATTCAAATTTGTGACAGTAGGAATGGTAGGTTCATTTCATTTTTTCGATGAAACAAGTCAAAAAGGTTTTGAATTGGTGGAGCAGACTGTTCCTTGTCCCTGTCTATATGACCATGTGTTCTAGAAGCATTTGTCATCCTCAGTTCAATGGCTGTCTTTTTGGACACTTCCACAAGAACTGAGAAGAAGAGCCTCTGGGGGTTATCCATGCTACAAAAATCTGATATCTACCCAATCAAAAGGTGGTCTACATTACAGCATGCCCTAATGCGGAACTCAAGTGCACTTCAATTCTTGAAATACATGATACACTCTATACAGATTTCTTCAGAATTTGGTGAAGGATAATACTTTGGACATATACCATACACACTATACTGAAACTAGGCTTGAGAAAAAGCTCACACAATACTTAATGTTGTACGTAAACTCAAGCATCTTGGCGAATCGCGTGGCGTAGTCTAAGGCCAACGTGTCTCTCAGCGCCTTGATTGTTGTCAACTATCTCTTCAGGTGTTTCATTTTGACCAAGTTCTCTATCTTCACCAAAGTTATGAAGCCTTCTCCCAATAAGGTAGCGATCATCGCGTATAGAGTTATGGAGACTAGTGAACCAAACATGGAATCTTCTAGCGCTGAAACATGCCATGCTGAGAAATAGACAGCCTAGCCAAGCGAAACGGTAGACAAGTGAGTTCATGACTAGTGGATAGCCGAAGATGGGGAAAATGCCTCTGGCTAATACGTATGGGACACAAAGGGCTGTGAGGAGATTCATCATGATTGGGGTTACGATTTCTCGTAATACCCAAAATAATCGAAGACGAGAGAATCCGTCTTCTTTCACTCTTTCGAATTTTATTCGCCAGCTATCATCGACTAGTGGCATCATGTGTTCCAGCATAACCTGCATTTGTAAAAAACAAAACTCAGTGATTTGATTAACACCCATTGATATATACTCGTGGGTTTCATAATTTCGTAAGAAAAATTAAGAAGCTCACCAGCCTGGTCCATATCTTTAGGAAGATAAGTCCAAGAGCCCAATCTTGGTAAAGTAGGAAAACGGGACTTTGATTTACCGGCACACGCATGGGCACAATAACTAGAAGCTCGAATAGCAATCCAACCAGTACAGGGATGATAAGTACCTGTACCAAGGTCATGGAGCAGTGGGAATGAGAAACAACCCTGGATAAGAAAAGAGATGGCAGTTCAGATTCTTACCCAAATTAGTAGGAGAATGAAACTCTTCAAAGCAATCCCGGACCACTTCCAAATCTGGCTAAACAACACTCCAATCCGCCTGCTCATTATTTGCTCAACAGAATACCGAGCACCAGCTATAACAGTCCATATGGCATAACTTCCAATCACAAATGCATAAATATCTGAATAAGGAAAAAACAAGAGTTAGGAACTAAACACAGTATTAAGTGATTAAAATTCAAACAGATGCAGCAGAAGAATCACCATTGCATTTGATCCCGTGAGTTATAGGAAGCATGGGGATGGCATCGAAGAGTGCCCGACCAAGCGAAACAGGTACAACTATCAACAGCGAGTTGAAGACCAAAAGAGTCATCCAAGCAACTAGTAGCAACAAGATGATGCGCAGGACAAACCCATGTCTGCTACAAGCAGTCACGTGAATTGATTTCGTGTTATTACATAAATGAAGAATAATTTCAAATTAAAAGTTTGAATGTCATTGTAAGGCTTACTCTGGCTCTGTTTGATCCTCATTTGGATCATCAGCAGTATCATGTAAAGCGAATGCTTGTTCTTGTTGAGGGAATCTGTTACGTCTCCTTGGCTCGGGATTTCTGTTTTCATATGCAGGATTATCATCAGGTCTTGGCAGTAAAAAATCTGTTAAACCAAGAGCCCATCCAACTGCTTTAAACCAATAATGTAGAAGCGATTTGACTGCTGCCCGAAGTTTGAAATGTCGCACTGCAAAAGGAATGCAGATTTGAAAGAGAAGCATGTCTGCAGGGATCTCAGTAAAGGGATCAGACAACCTGCAAAATACAATGAATAAGAATGGCATTACGAAAACGAGCAGCTGTAGTGGTAACTCTGCAAGAAGTGGATCAATGTGTCCCACTTACGATATATCTAAAGGAAAAACAGATGGTGCCATGCGCATGGCCAGCTTGACTGGTAAAAACACCAGCATGACAATTACACTCCCATAAACACCCAAAGACAATAAAACTCTGCGTGCATGCTTGTGAAGGGGGTCATCAATCAAATCACGGAACGGGTTGTAATTTGGGTCTGCTGGATCTCGAAGAAAATACAGCACCCCTGTCCGCAAAACCTATACTCAACGAAAGTTGCAAATGATTAGAAGAAATTGATCGAGTTTCCGAATGAAAAAGATAATAACGTACAAACAGTACATACCCCTCGAAGTAAGCTGACGAAGACGCTTATTTGCAGCATGTACACAATCCCCACTCCCCAGTGAATTATGGAGCTTGCGAGGAGAGATACGACAGGAAATGAACTCTATGTGACATCGACGTCCCAAACATTCTAACCGTACAAATGTCCAACCACCAACCACAGAGTAAAGGAAACACTCCAAGTTCAATAACCAGCAAGAATGCAACTTTTACCATCGTCATAAGATGCTTCATTGCTGAAACAAATTGCCTAACCAACCCTGGAATAGTCTCTGCAACGAAAACCAACCCATATAGCCTTCCCATGGCCAATGGCTCACCTCTGCTATACCGGAGCAAAGCTACAATACCAAGATACATGGATATGAGAGAGAATATAAATATGTATCCAACAGCAACGGTTGCAAAATCAGATGGTCTTGGAATCCCTAAGCTATCTCCATCTAATAGCTCCATTGAAAGTGGAGCAGTCGCATTGGCGGAAGCTTCATTCAACAAACTTGCATTTGCTCTCACAATCTCAGCAACCTGATTCACAATACTACTGTCATTGGTTTCGGAAGTTAAATTTGAGGAAGCTCGTAACGCAGTCTTCAATGTAATATCCATCAAGGAAAGCGCTGTATCTTTAAGGGGAATAATTGTTGACAGTAAAGGGCTCGCAGCAGATGAGAAGAACCATGATACATAATTGAGTATGATCCTTCCGATTGTAAAGGGAACAAATACCACAACTCCGAGGAATATCATGTTGCTTGCCAAAACCTACAAAAACAAACCATTTCTCAGGATACATGATAATTTGATGTACACTATGATGAACTAGATTAAGTTAGTAAAGAGTGACACACCGTGAAAGCATTTTCAACTAAATGGAAAACAGGACCCTGCATGCCAACAAGTTCATCAAAAGGAACATCCTCTGCGCCATCAGCATCATCGAGTCCATCAAACATTTGCTCAACATGAGCCTCAAGTCGAGCAGCTTGTTGTTCCCACCGAGCTGCAACGTTCTCCGCATTTCTTCTAATAATCTGACCAGCTCCCGCAATTCCTTGAGCGCCACCAGCATCCTCACCATTTCCCTCACCCGCAGCAGCGATCCTATTAGGCTGAACAGCTCTCCTAGCAGCCCGGCCACCATTCCTATTCACTTCCTCATCCCTTTCACCATCATGACCTCCAAGTTCTCTCAAATGCCTAAAGTAATCTCTCAGCGAAGTTGCTCCAAGAAATATAAACACAATGCTCGCTGACAGAAGAAACCCATGAAGACAATCCGTGAGAATCAATGTAGTTGTTATGTGACTCATGAATAGTCTTTGTGCTTCTCCGAAACTCCTCGCGAATGACAACCTCCATATCCAAAACGTAATAAATGGTATAATCAAGATCCAAACAGTGAGCACGAAGCCAAGGCGTACAAAGAATTGCAGTACATGACATGCTTTCATCCCCATTCCAACCACAAACTCCTGAACAGGCAACCTAGCTGGAGCATTGTCCGCATAAACTGGTGAAAATGAAAATGCATGCTTGCAAACCTGCCAACACATCAACAATATGCTTATAATTCATACAAAAATCATAGCTTTGAACTACTTCTATTAACTACCGATCAAAAAAATAACTCTAAACTGTAAGCCATAAAAACTGAATCACAGATCATCACAAACCAGAACTATAAATTCAACCCCCATCTAAACTGAATCGTTAAGACTCAAGAGTTGAATCCCTAAAACGTAAAAAGTGGATCAGAAACCATCACATATCACACCTAAAATCCTAAATTTCACAACCCATCAAAATTAAAGCAACTAAGACTGAAATTTCTCCTCATAGAAAACCTAAATTTTCAACAAATTAAAGCAACTATGAATCGAAAAATGAAGGCCCAAACCTTAAAACTTCCAACACAAATCATAACCAAAAACTTCCAAATATCACAACCCAACAAAATAGAATCATCCAACCCTCGAATCCCACAACAAAAACCCTAAATCTCCAACTAATTTTGTCACCTACTGATCAAAATATGAAACTCTAACCTTAAAAAACCGATCACAGATCAAAACCAAACCCCCAATTCCACAACCCAGAAGAATTAAGCCAACAAACAGACGAACCCCAAAACAGAAACCCTAAATTCATAAACTTTAATAACCTCATACCTCACACTGTCGATTGTTGCTATGATTGAGCCACTGGAGAAGACAATCCTGATGCACATACTTAATACTCCCGCTACAAACGCAAGGATACCTCAATGGATTCTCAGCATCGCCTGGATTACGACATATACGGCACACATCCTCATCTTCCTCATCGTCCACCAACTCCCGTTTGGCTGCTGCGAAGATGCCATATCAACGACGCCTCCCGCTGTCGGCTCGATCTCCATCGGATGCGCGCGGGAGTGGGTGGAAGTTAGTACGGTTGGTTGACTCGTGGGTTGGACGACGAAGTGAGATTTGGACTAGATATGTCAAAATTACCCATTATCCGTTACCCGCCCTTTATCCGTCCGTTAAAATACCCGTCTATACCCGCCCGTTTAGAGATAAAGGGTAATTATACCCGTTACCCGTTTATACCCGTTTATTATAGGGTCACCTATTACCCGCCCGTTATATTCCATTAGAAAAATTCATCAAGTTCTACTCATAAACTACTATCAATCTACTAAAAAATTAGATACTCATTTTTCGTATTTTACAAATAATAGAATAGTTGGTAAAATAAAAATATGTAGTTAAAGGGTAAATGAGTTATTAATGGATAAACGGGTATTTAATGGGTAAACGGGTAAATTAATACCCGTTACCCGTTTATACCCGTTATCCTATATACCCGCCCGTTTATACCCGTTTACATAAACGGGTAAATAATACCCGTTATCCGTTTATACCCGTTACCCTTTATAACCGGGTCATACCCGCCCGTACCCGCCCCATTTGACATATCTAATTTGGACGCAGTGGAGGAGGAACGCGTCTCGAGGAAGGTAAGGTTTGAAAGCCAACCAGAGGACGATACGTGTTTATGCATAATAAATGACGGTTTTGCCCCTCGTTTTTGTTGGGTCCCTAGGAAGACAGTCGCTTTTCCATTGGGCCGGGCGTGTTTTTGGGCTTCGATTGGCCTTTGTGTGAATTTGGGATTCTACGAGGAGAGATAGATGAACGGATATTATCTCAACAGTTGATTTTTTTGATCTTATAGTTGAGATTAAAGTTGATTTTTGATTAAATTGGGTGGTTGGATTTACAAAATGTAGGAGTGGTTGAGAGTGGCGGTTATTAATATCAATCGTTAGATTAATAGAAATCAACGAACAAGATAATGTCTCTCCGTTTCAAAAAATTAATGATCCTCCTAGAACCTTATTCGAGTGGCAATAATCATATGTAGAATTGTAGATGGTACCAATTTAATAGACATGTTTCATAATCATTCTAATTATTAGAATGTACGATACACATAAATAGATGCTTTGCAGCTGACATGAGCTCCCAACTTAAACTCCGAATTATTAGCTATCGATCCGTTCTTCATACTCTTCGGCAGCCATAGAAACTCTCTGACATCTGACTCAAACGTCGGCATGTCCTTTGCAAACGGAAGACTTATGTCAAAAATCCTCCCATTTCCATACACCTCCTTTCTCACCGGCACCAAACCTTGAACCGCCTCGCCGGAGGATAGGCCGCACTCACCGATGCCGTAGTCAGTCGGATATGCGTCGGAGACGGAAATTAAAGCGGCGATGAGAGAGAAAGAAAGGAGTGAGTGGAGAGAGAGTGAACTAGATATCTTCATCCAATTCGCGCCGACTTCGTTGAAATTCATTGCACGCAATTTGCTTGTGAGGTGGATCCTGATATATTTGCTGTGAAGATCAAAATGGCGTCTTATTGACGTTATTTATCATAATCTTACATTATCTAAATTATGAATGGTTGCAAATTGCTGTTGCAACAGAATCCGGTTGCGGTATTTGAACGTCATTCACTCTGGAGCGTATTGGATTTGTGGGACGGCGTACGTGCTGGGCTACGGCCCAAACGAGTAGGATTTTTTATATTAAATGAGAAGGATTCGATCGTGTAGTCAAATATAAAAATTTAAACGCTGTCGTTTACGAATTTTTTTCAAACACGTCGTTTATGATTTTAACTAAATAGCTTGTGAACATTTTGAACATGGTTTACATTTTAGTATTTTACATGGATTACAGTTTAAGGAAAGAGTTGTAGTTTGTTTGATTAATGTTGGATGCTGCCAACTTTTAACAGTTTTGATTGAAATATAAGTGCACACATCTGTTAAGGGACTGAGCAACTTTTATCAACAATTATGAATTTCAGTTTACCATAAAATACGCAAAGAAGGAAATATGGAGTGGGAAACTGAAAATTAAAGAGCAACGTGTCAAGAAAGAGCTGAGGCAAATAAGGCAATATTGTCATTGATAATGGAGCTAATTCAGGAACTTGAGTTGAAGGCGTAGAATTTACAACGACATTAAGTGAAAAACATGAGCTAGATGACTTGATAGAATAGATAAAGAAGATGAAAAGAGATTTTATTGATATGTAGATTGTGTAAAATAATACAAGGTTTATATAGAAAATACAATGTCAATAATAGAATAATAATAAATGCAAGACAATAATGGTGGAAGACCAAATTTATTCCGCCACACTATATTTATCTTAACAGCCCCCTCAATCACGACTGTCGAAGTAATGTCGAGATTGCACTTCAAATATTTGAACACCGGTAACAGCAAATTGATCTGGCTAGAAATCATGTCTCAACATAAATTAGAGTTGAGAAAAATCATCTGAGGAAAAAACATCTCACACCAAAAATATGATGGACGGAAAGCAGTCTCATCAAGAATAAATGTCACAATAGTAGATTAATGACATCAGTGGGGAAACAACCTGAGACAAAGTAGATGCTGATGTAACAATTTGACTAATCAATTAATTTTTTTTGAATTAATCAAGAAGCAAGAAGCATATCTGAGCAATCAGATCGACGTTGTACTTGATACGTTTGAGATGGTTCCTGAAAGCATATCCGAACCAATTAGGGTTCCTGCAAGCTCCACCGCCGTTTGTAATCAGCCTTCGCCGCATTCGGCCTGGGTTCGTTACATTGAAGCCCCACTCTCTTTTCGCTCCATGAAACCTCCTTACTTCATTATCTACATAAGCAATTAGATGCAGATGCAGCATGTCGTGTCAAACAAAAACAAACTATGACAGAAATTTAATAAGATGTTTTCCCCACCATGGCCACCACCTTCGATAACCAAGTAAACGTCTTTAATCTGATCCATGATAAACAGTTTGAATAACACATTGATTTCAGCACCATGATAGTAAAAATCATCATCATCTACAGCAACCAAATATAACGAAACATGGTCATCATCACCACCCATTTTCTTATTTCCATTTGGATAAAATGACAACTTCCTGCAATTTCCAAAAAACACCATTGTAGCCTAGTGATCACTTCAAGAACAAAAAAGATAGAAATTGAAAGAGAACCAACCACTCATAGCCACCAACTTCTAAAGAGGGAGACTCAAAATTCTCTACACCATCAGTCTCGAGAAGAATATCAGAGAGCAGAGTGAATGACTCAATCTTCATTAAAAAGTGAGCAGGCCTTGTAACCCTTTTCGAAGACTCTAATGAAAAAACAAAATTAATCACACTTGTCAGAATGCTAGAAAAAATCCATATCAAGGGTTTACATTACATCTATCTCCCTTTGTTTGCCTTTAACTTGATCTATCACGAATACATTAAGCTAAATGGGTTTTGTTCTGTCCGAGACATTTGTGCGCATTAGGAAAACGGAGAATTATTCACAGTTGCTCCGTATAAATTTCGGTAAAATGCAAGTTCATGAATTAGCATATACTCCCTCTATTCCTAAATGTTTGTCCACTTTCCATTTTGGGTGTCCTCTTAAGTTTGTCACCTTTGATTCATTCTCAACCATATATTTTACTTTTCTACTCATATACATATAAATCATTTATTCTCAACCACACATTATCATTTATTCTCAACCACCATTATCATTTATTCTCGACCACACTTGTGTTCTACTCTAGAAATCAATTCGCAAAATAGTTAGGAGATTCAAATAGTAAAATGATAATACCATTGATAGCAGTAAATAAAGCGCATAACGACATCGTTTTGGGAAAAGGTTTGGGTTGGGCCCGGATAACTCATCCGGGTCGGTAGGAGCGATTCGAATCCGATCGACCCAATGGGGATCGAATGCGAGATTAAAGGGTATATTCACGTGAAAGAGCAGATGACGGATTTGAGGCTGCCGTCGGGAGGGTGGTGGAACTACACCGGCGATTAGATTCGGGTCGTATCCGGTGAATGAAATCGAGTCAATGAGGAGAAAATACTTCTTTCAAATGGCAATGAAACGATGCCGTTCGGCAATTAGGTCGGGGTCCGGTCGGATGCGTTCTACCTTAATATTTTATCATACATGTTGATAAGAAAAACTTTTTAAGTTAGAAAATTTATATAACTATTCGTTTGCATCATACTCTAATAATAATATTGAGTTGATTCATGGATTCATATCAAAAACATTGAGTAATAAAAATATTTGACGGATTGAGATCTCGTACTGCGAACTTTTTAATACTTTTGAGGTAAGTTTGAGTATCACAGTGTTTGTTTTGGCTTTCGTGATCAGCAAAACTAGAGCATGTTGATTAAAAGTGCTCTAACGTTAGGCGAACATAGTATGTATTATGTTCCAACTCTTTATCCAATTACCATTCAATAATGCAACACAGGTATCGTCAGCAACCGTGCAGTAAAAATGCAAACTCAAAATTTCAGCTACCTAATTACAACTAGACAGGTATCGATGTTGCTGAAAAATGCATAAGATATCTGATTGAATATGTAGAGCATTTGAACAACTTCGATAGACAATCATGAATTTCAAGAAACATGGAAGCTCAGAACAGAAGAATAGCACGTCAGAACAGAGCTAAAGAATAAGTTAGAAGTTTCATTAAAAACGACTTTCGATAACACAAGCTACGCGACTGAAACTTCGGATACAGCATTGAACTTGACTTCAAATACAACACAGTCATTTAACAGGAATCCATTTGCTTTATTCTTAAGAACACTTCGCTCCATAAAGTTGGAGTACCCCCAACTCTTTGACTACAAAACCACTTTTTAACTGCACAAAAAACAAATAACAAACATAAGACTATATTCGTCATTCCTTACAATAAACTTAAAGCAACAACAGCTAGTAAACTTACGGTTAGTCAGCTTAGGATTGTCATTGACTTGATCTTTCACAATAAAATCAACGTCAACAAAGATTTTGATAGACTGTTTGGTGTTGAGGGATAAGAATAAAGAAAGGAAATTGTCACTACTTTTTGACTCTCCTTTGGGGTAAACTACCAACCTCCTGCATCATTCCACACTTGAATATCAATAAAACGAATCAAGAATTCAGATTCTAAGAATATTGAACTTAAAATAGTAATATACCATTGATGGCCTCCGACTGTAAATGGCTCGGAGTAATGTTGCTCATCTTTGCGACTGGAGAATTTATCAAATTTCCATGTAAAAGTTCCTCCAATGGGTTTTTCAACCAGCGAGAAGCGCCCAAACTTGACTCGTGAAGGGATCACGAATATTTCTACCCAAAACACGCAGCAGTCATTGATTAGATACCCATTCTCAGCTTCCATGAAAGTGTCAAGAGGAATCAACTTGTTAAAACCCCATTCTCTCTTCGCTCCATGGAACCTCCTCACTTCATTATCTACATATCATAAATAAATTAGCGGCAACATTACATAAAGAAAAATTTAGAAACCCTTAAACATGATGTTTTCCATCACCTTGGATAACCAAGTACGTGTCTCTAATCTGATCCATTATAAACAGCTTGAATGTCACATTGATTTCAGCCCCAACATTATCAATATCATCATCTACATTCACTAAATATAACGAGATGTGGTCATCATCTCCGCCCATGTTCTTATTTCCGTTTGGATAGACTGACAACTTCCTGCAATTTTAAAAAACACCATTGCACCAACTGATCATCACTTCAAGAACAAAACAAGATAGAAACTGAAATAAAACTAACCACTTATGGCCGCAAGCTTCAAAAGAGGGAGACTCATAACTCCCAGCACCATGAGTTTTTCGAAGAACCTCAGATAGCTTAGTGAATGACTCGATCTTCATTAAAAAGTGACCAGGTCTTGTAACCCTTTTCACAGACTCTAATGAAAAACAAGGTAACAATAGTTACTCGGCATCAAAAGCAAAAATCTACGTGTGATATTCTGAGACAACTTACCGATCTTTGCCGCTTCCATGTCACTATACTTTTGAACCATCTTTGCATCAAGGTAACAATTGTTTTCTTAACTAATAGTTTATTTTAATGTTTAGGATATTCAATATATATTGTGGAGAAAAAATTCAGAAAAGAAAATTCATCAAATATTCTTTATGATAATTACAGTATATCTAAGTACTGTATCTATTAGGAGATTTACATTATTATCTATTAGATATAATGGTATATTTAAAAGATGCCAATCTTTATCTTTATCATTTAAATGATTTGATTAATGATTAGGAAATCAGTTAGATGGCGTACAAATCTAAAGTAATAAAACTAGAAATTCATGATATTAAGGGAGTTTATAAATAGCGATTGAGTCACGAAAACTATAAAGATAACTAAGTAATTGTGAATTCAGAAATTGAATTAGTTAGGAACCTAAACATTAATCAATATACATTAACAAACTATTTAAGTCAACTTGTACCTCTACTTCAGCCTTCATGGAATCACAAACAATTGGCAACACATTTTGGTTTTAAGGTTTTTTCATTAAAAAGAGGCTGCGAACTACGAGTCATTGTTAAATTAAGGTAAAGGTATAAAAAGAGGCTGCGACAATTAGTCAAAATAAGTGGATTAATTTAAAAAAAATTATTTTACGGAAAAATAAATCTGAGACTTGCAACACTTTCAACGTTCCTAAATGAAAGGACTGTATACTAATCAGCTATATGCCTGGATTGAACAACATACACTGACATGTCTCTGCTTCGCCATGTTCCATCACCATTCAGATCCATCACAACACCCTCTTCGCCCAAAATGCAAAAAGCTCACTGCTTACTGATTCACTAGTCAATCAATGTTGTAGTTGCTCTCCATTCCCACCGGCAACCAGTAATCCCCTCCATTCGAGCTCGCTAATTCCACTGTATAAGCCACTGGCACTAGACACAAACCTTTGCTCCTCAATTCCTCTCCATCCTGATTAAAAGACAGAACACATCAACACTAAAACATAAACAAGCAATTAATACAATGCACCAGATTTGGGGAAAGGTGGAGATATGCGGAGGAGAGGACTTGGATTTGATCGTGGAGAAACTTAATGTAACTGAACGTTTTTTGCAAGACAGAAGCTGTATCCATCTACAAAAAATTGTTTCATTATCAAAAACAGAACGCATCAGATTATAGGATTGACCTTTCCAAGAAGTTGACAGTTTTCTTACTTTTCCGAATGGAGAAACCAGCTGCTGCAATGCCGCTATCCGATTGCCAATCTTCTCCTTCCTCACCTGCGTCATTGAACCAATCAATCAAATTCAAAACTGTGTCAAAACTCAAAGCTAAAGCAGGTAGCCAAGTAGTGAGTAATCAATTCTACTGGTTTGGGTCTTGTTCTGGGCTTTGCATGCGAAGCTGGTTTCTCTGATCTCACTTTCTTACTCTCTGACGCAGCGTTGACCATGTCAACTAAACCATTGACCGAATTTTGACCAGACCCGTTTCGCTTCCTCTGCAAACATGCACAATCAAAACATCAAACCCAGTTTCAAAATCGAGTTAATTCAAACATTTCACTCACATCGGGATTCGAGCCACTGTTGTTGTTGGCTGTTGGGCCTTAGTTTTGATTGATGACAAACACTAAGGACTAATATTGTTTTGAGATTTAATGTGATATGCAGGAAGCAAATTAAGAAAGTCTAACTTGCCAAAGATGGAATGAATCCAAGATGAAATCAAAGAATAAAGGCAGCCGCGCAGACTTTGGAAACGAGCATTAATAAGAAGATCTTGCAAGCATTAATTGCACAACAAACATGGAAAGCAAATCTGAGTTGAGCATTTATGACAAGACGAATTAAGAAGGAAGAATCTGATTGAAGAAAAAAGAGAGTCCGAATACGAGAGGTATTTAAGGAGAGAGTCCGACGGCTTTGAAGAGCTTGCGCGATATCCGAGGAGCAAGAGAAGAAGGGAGATTTCTTTGAGCCGGATCGTCGTGCACGTTGCTGAGAGAGCTGTTCGAGAGTACGTGTGGTGTGAGCTTCGTGAGGTTGAGTTTACGAGTTACAAGTATTGTATCTAGTCGTTGTAGGCGATAGATAGTACGTTGTAATAGTCAAACAAGTATACCTTAAAGAAGCGTCATACGCATTCAAACCCTTCTCCGGAAGGTAGTGGTTTTACGCAGTAGTCTGGTTGGCTATTGTGGTTTCCACTATAAATCGTGAGTCTTTACTTTCAGTATTTACTTAGTTTAATTCCGCTGCGTTAACTGTTAACTGCAAACCCTCTCAGGGAACCCATAACTGAGTTACCTCAGAGGGAACGCTAACCTACGATCCAACATTGGCTGATGAAGCTGATGAAGACTCACTTTGACAAGCCAAAGTCTTAAACGTTGCAGCAGTGATCTCGCTACAGATTGCTTCTTCCTCCATTTTATAACCACCAAAGCATAGCATTTTGGTGTGTGTAGGACTGAGGTTTTTTGTCTGGATATTTGTTTGGTGTAATCTTTCATAATTTATTTTAAGTTTTATTCATAAAGTAGTAATTAAAATTTGGAATTATTATGAAATTAGATGTATCTAAATTATAAATGTTGAAAAAAAAATTTAAAATGGGAATGATTTATGATTTAGTTGAAATAATGTAAATCATTGAATGTTAGACACAAACTAAATTGGAATGAGATTTTCAAATTGGTAGTTCAGGATTCGAATCCGTTGCTCTTGCAAATTAATTCATGAATATTTCGAAATGATAATTGTTTGTTGCCAAATTATTTGCTGAACGTATTATTTTCTCATTCACCTATCAATCAAGAGAGTCATGAACGCATTATTTCTAACATTTTATAATTACTAGCTCTAATAATGTAACAAAAATCTGTCCGATGTTTATGGGTCATTGGAGTATTCTCGGTCAAACCCTTCGCCCGTCGACCAAGAGTCCTGGACCTGCAACAATGGATAAAAAGGAGTCAAAATGACACAAAATCTGTGGCATCTAATACTTCAAGAGCAAACGCATAGGGCTATTTCACATCTGTAGCAACAACGTATCATTCTTCGACATGGATCAAACTCTATTAAAACATTAAAAGCTCAATTAATCTCATACCTCAAACTCATATAACTACTTTTTTCAATCACTATCAAACTCAAAACAACCAAAATAGATACCAAGACTAGCATACTGCTTATATAAACCAGTATCAACAACTTGAGGCCCCAGCTCAAACACCTCACTCTTCCGAAAATAGTATATACACCAGAACCAATAAAATCAACAACAAAAGCCTCCAAAACTGATACTCAAATCACACTCAATAATCAAACTTTACCAAACAACAGTCTCAATCTCAGCCAAGGCCTAATTGCTAATCATCAACTCAAATTGAACCCTATTTAACATAGCATCTATACCATTCAAAACCTCCAAATCAAGTGTATCAACATCAAATCCAGCATCAAAATAATGATCAAAAACATGTCCACACAGTGGCGGAACCAGGGGGGGCGGAGGGGGCTGGAGCCCCGGCGAGGAAATTTTTTTTTTTTTACCAGGTATAATTTATCATAATTCGATTTGGAGCCCCGGGTAAAGTAATTATTTGAGCCCCGGCTGAAAAAATTATTAGAGCTTCAGCTAAAAAAATTATTTGAGCCCCGGCGAATATTCCGTCCTCCGTCCTAAGCTTTTGAGCCCCGGCGAATATTTCGTCCTGGTTCCGCCACTGTGTCCACATGCGTTCCAGTATGCACTCCCAACTTAAGCTCCGAATTATTAGCTGTCGATACGTTCTTCATACTCTTCGGCAGCCATAGAAACTCTCCGACTCAAACGCCGGCATGTCCTTCGCAAACGGATAACTTATGTCAAAAATCCTCCCATATCCATACACCTCCTTTCTCACCGGCACCAAACCTTGAACCGCCTCACCGGAGGATAGGCATTAGGCCGCACTCACCGATGTCGTAGTCAGTCGGATATGCGTCGGAGACGGAAATTAAAGCTGCGATGAGAGAGAAAGTGAGGAGTGAGTGGAGAGAGAGTGAACAAGATATCTTCATCCGGTTCGCGCTGACTTCGTTGAAATTTGTTGCACGCAATTCGCGTGTGTATTTGAACGTCGAAATCGATCCGGACAAGGACTGGGTCGGGTCGGGTCTTTCGATCTGGAGCATATTGGATTTTTGGGACGGCGTACGTGCTGGGCTACGGCCCAAATGAGTAGGATTCGATCACGGTCAAATATTAAATTGGAAAACGCCGTCGTTTATTATTTTAACCAAATAGATTGTAAACATTTTGAACATGGTTTACATTTTACATGGAATATAGATTAAGGAAAGAGTTCTAGTTTGTTTGATTAATGTTGGATGCTTACTCGAACAGAATGAGAGCTCATGCTGCGAACTTTTAACACCTTTGATTGAAATATAAGTGCACGCACCTGTTTTGGGACTAAGCAACTTTTATCAACAATTATGAATTTCAGTTTAGCATAAAATACGCAAAGAAGGAAAATATGGAGTGGGAAACTGAAAATTAAAGAGCAACATGTCAAGAAAGAGTTGAGGCAAATAAGGCAATAGTTTCATTGATAATCGAGCTAATTCAGGAATTTGAGTAGAAGGCGTAGAATTTACTACGACATTAAGTGAAAAACATAAGCTACATGACTGACACTTTGGATATAACATAGAACTTGGCTTCGAAGATGACACAGTCATTTAGTAAGAATCCCTTCTCTTTATCATTAAGATCACCAAGCTTCATAAACAGACGGCTTCCCCAACCCTGTTGATTATAAACCAATGTCTACCTGCACAATAAACAAACATAAGACTATTCTTCATTCTACAATAAGTTTCTAGCAAAAGCAGCACAAACACCCAGCAAGACTTACATTTATACAGCTTATGGTTGTCATTGAGTTGATTCTTAACAATTATATCACAGCTAACAAAGATTCTTGACTGATAGATTATGCTGTTTGAAAATAAGTAAGCAGATAGGTATTTGTGACAATTTTCTGGCTCTCCTTTATGGTATATGCACAACTTCCTGCAACATTTCACATTAAAATATCATGAAATAGAATCAAGAATTCAGATAGTAAGTACATTGAATACTAAAGAGTAGTATACCATTGATGGTCTGCAATAGTGAATGGCTTGGAGTAATAACGCTCCTCTTTGCGAGTGGAAAAATTATCAAATTTCCAAGTAAATGTTCCATCAATGGGCTTTTCAACCAGTGAGAAGCACCCCATCTTGACTAGTGAAGGAATCACTACAATTTCAGCCCCAAAGACACAGCTATCATTGATAAGATACCCATTCTCGGATTTCTTGAAAGTGTCAAGAGGAATTAACTTGTCGAAGCCCCACTCTCTTTTCGCTCCATGGAACCTCCTTACTTCATTATCTATATAAGCAAATTAAATGCACCATGTCGAGTCAAACAAAAACAAACTTATGACAGCAATTTAATAAGAAGATATTTTCAACACCTTGGATAACCAAGTACATGTCTCTAATCTGATCCATGATAAACAGTTTGAATAACACATTGATTTCAGCACCAACATTGTCAATATCATCATCTACAGCAACCAAATATAACGAGACATGGCCATCATCACCACCCATTTTCTTATTTCCATTTGGATAGAATGATAACTTCCTGCAATTCCCAAAAAACACCATTGTAGCCTGGTCAATGGTCATCACTTCAAGAACAAAAAAAGATAGAAACTGAAAGAGAACTAACCACTTATGGCCACCAACTTCAAAAGAGGGAGACTCAAAATTCTCCACACCATCAGTCTCGAGAAGAATCTCAGAGAGCAAAGTGAATGACTCAATCTTCATTAAAAAGTGAGCAGGCCTGGTAACCCTTTTCGAAGACTCTACTGAAAAAACAAAATAAAAACACTTACTAGAAATGCTAGACAAAATACATATCTGAGATTCTGTGTTCAAGGATTACCAATCTTTGCGTTCTCCATCTGATTACACAATGCTGAATTACTTACCACAAGTGACAAATTCTGTAGTTATATATAGGCATGTCCATCAAATATACTACTAACATTTAATGAGTACGTTGAAAAATGGAAAGCCAAATGGGTCAAGATGGGTTCTGTGCAGTCATTCTCAACAGATGTTCATTTCCAGATAAAAAAAACTATTCAGATTCCCATCACAGGAAAACCAGGAACAAATGTTCAATCTGCAAGATAAGCTTAAACCAAATTCTGCAAGATAAGCTTAAACCAAATTCTGCAAGATAAGCATCTTGCCAACTATTTGATTTACTTGTCAAATGTTCAGAATACACTGTTTTTTTCCTGATATGTAAAAATATCCCATTTTTTATGTCAGCCTGTATCGGCATGACCCTCCGGATGTTTCAGTCTCAAATCAGGCTTTTGAACTTTCCGTTGATAGGATACTGCTTCTTCTTTATATAAAAAAAGAACACAAACATCCGCTCCTGTGTCAGAAATCTTAGATATAGCATTGAAGCTGCTAACTTCAAAGAGCAAAATAATACCACTGATTAATCCTCAAGATAACTTAGTTTCAGAAATATAATTATAAGCCTTCCCCAACCAGATTGGATATCAAAAAGGTAATGTTCACCTGCACAAAACAAATAAATGTACCACATTTTCATTTCCTCATTCATAAATATCCATCACGATTTATACACATAAAAGTTTGGAGGACTTACATCTACTCTGCCAGTGTTTATCTTAACTTGATCTTTCACGCGTAAATTAAAATCTAAATAGGAAATTTATCTATCGGAGACATTGCGCATATTAGGAAAACAAAGAGGTATTCAGAGTTGCTCCCGTATACATTTCGGTAAAATGCAAGTTCCTGAATTAACATATAAGAACTTGTGATCTACTCTAGAAATCAATTCGCAAAATAGTTAAGAGATTCAAAGAGTAAAATCATAATAGTGATAATACCATTGATAGCAGTAAATGAAGCGCATAACGACGTCGTTTTGGAAAAAGACATGGGAAGACATGGGTTGGTTGCGAATAGCCCGTCCGGGTCGGTTGGAGCGATTCGAATCCGACCGACCCGATGGGGATCGAATGGTAGGGTGTTTTCAAGTGAAAGAGCCGATGACGTGTCTCAAGCTTTGTACCATCGTGTGTCGAACATTATAATCTGATATATTCATGCTTCAAATGAAATATATACTTTTTTATCCAAAAAATTTCATCCCAATAGCATCTCAACTCAAATCAGAAATTCGGAAATAATAATTGTCCTCTCGTGAGTCAATAGCAGTAGCAGACAGATTTTTTAACCGAAATATTTTAACTTTAAGGAAATTGCTGAAGAAACCAGTATTCTCCAAAAAAATTTATATAAATCATATCATGCATAGTTTACACTTCACATTGTTGTTAATAAAACTGAATAAGATGGCTCAACTGAATATGTAGTATTTGAACAACTTTGATAGACAATTATGAATGTCACGAAACATGGAAACTCAGAACAGAAGAATAACACGTCAGGAAAGAGCTAAAAACATAAGGTAGAAGTTTCATTTAAAAAGACTTTCGATATGAAAGTAAAAGACAGAACCACGAAAAAACATGACATGAAAAACACAAGCTACGCTACTGAAACTTTGGTTATAGCATTGAACTTGACTTCGAAGACAACACAGTCATTTAAAAGGTATCCATTTGCTTTATTCTTAAGAACACTTCGCTCCATAAATTTGGGGTACCCCCAACTGTTTTGATTACAAAACCAATGTTTCACTGCACAAAAAAACAAATAACAAACATAAGACTATATTCGTCATTCCTTTGCAATAAACTTAAAGCAACAACAGCCAGTAAACTTACAGTTATTCAGCTTAGGAATTTTGTCATTGAGTTGATCTTTCACAATTAAATCAACGTCAACATAGATTTGTGATACACTGGTTTCGATGTCGAGGGATAAGTATAAAGACAGGAACTTGTCACTAATTTTTGACTCTCCTTTGTGGTAAACTAGCAACCTCCTGCATCATTCAAAACTTGAATATCTATAAAATGAATCAAGAATTCTTATTCTAAGAATATTGAACTTAAAATAGTAATATACCATTGATAACCTGCGACTGTAAATGGCTGGGAGTAATGATACGCTTCTTTGAGACTGGAGAATTTATCAAATTTCCATGTAAAAGTTCCTTCAGTGGGCTTTTCAACCAGCGAGAAGCACCCAAACTTGACTTGTGAAGGGATCACTAATATTTCTACCCCAAACACGCAACAATCATTGATTAGATACCCATTCTCAGCTTCCTTGAAAGTGTCAAGAGGAATCAACTTGTTAAAACCCCATTCTCTCTTCGCTCCATGGAACCTCCTCACTTCATCATCTACATATCATAAACAAATTAGCGGCAACATTACTTAAAAAATTAGAAACCCTTAAATATGATGTTTTCCATCACCTTGGATAACCAAGTACATGTCTCTAATCTGATCCATGATAAACAGCTTGAATGTCGCATTGATTTCAGCCCCAACATTATCATCTACATTCACTAAATATAACGAGATGTGGTCATCATCACCGCCCATGTTCTTATTTCCATTCGGATAGACTGATAACTTCCTGCAATTTTAAAAAAACACCATTGTACCAACTGATCAGCACTTCAAGAACAAAAAAAGATAGAAACTGAAATAAAACTAACCACTTATGGCCACAAGCTTCAAAAGAGGGAGAATCATAACTCTCAGCACCAAGAGTTTTTCGAAGAAGCTCAGATAGCTTAGTGAATGTCTCGATCTTCATTAAAAAGTGACCAGGTCTTATAACCCTTTTCACAGACTCTAATGAAAAACAAGGTAACAATAATTACTTGCATCAAAAGCAAAAAACTATGC